>JAODAL010008579.1:0-116643 GCA_025379985.1 Phyllomedusa bahiana | reverse complement strand
TTAAAAAATTTTTAAAAACAAACTTAAGGGGTGTATTTCTTAGATGAGGTCATTTATGGGGTATCTAACATACAGGTCAATCAAAGTCACGTTAGAACTGGACTGGTCCCTAAAAATATGTATATTGCAAATTTTTCTTGAAAATTTGAAAATTACTACTAAATTTATAAGCCCCCTAATGTCGTAAAAAAAAAAAGACATTTAAAAAAATTATGCCAAACTACAGCAGACATATGGTAGATGCTAGTTATAAACTATTTTGAGTGGAATAACTATCTGTCTTACATGCAGAAATTTTTGAAGTTGAAATTGGTAAATTTTTCACATTTTTCACCATAATTTGATATTTTCACAAATAAACAATCATTTTTTGGACCAAAATTTCTTACTATCTTATAGCACAATGTGTCACGAGAAAACAGTCTCTGAATCACATGGATAGGTTAAAGTGTCAAAAAGTTATTCTCACATAAAGTGACACATGACAGATTTCAAAAATAGGGGCTCTGTCAGAGAGGCCAAAACTGGCTCCGGCGGTAAGGGGTTAATAAATAAATTTACATTTGTGGCTGTAATGTTAAACCCCTTAAGGGCCAAGCGTTTTTTTTGGTTGATACACTTGTTTTTTCCCTTCGCCTTCCCAGAGCCATAACTTTTTTAGTTTTCTTTTTTTTCAGATTTCAACGAGATTTATTAAGTGAACAATGATACAAACAATATCAACATAGAATGACTACACTTACAAATGTGACGGTTATGCAGAATAAAACAAACATTAACATCAAAATGGGTACAAGTCATGTTTAGAAACAATTAACAGAAATTGCTGCATATCTATTATAAGAGGCAAGCAACGATGCAACTTTTTTAGTTTTCAATCTACATAGACATATGAAGATTTTTATCTTGCGGGACAAGATATACTTTCCAATGGTGTCATTCATTGTACCATGCTGGAAAACCACAAAAAATTGAGTCCAAAAGTGAAAAAAAACTTACTTGTGCCATGTTTACGGGTTTTTTATGGCATTCACTCTCAGGTATAAACGACGTTACAGTACCGTAAAAAAAATTCCAAACATTTTCTATTTTATAAATTTGAGTTGTAGCACCATTTTCTGCGATCAATAATTTTTTTTTTCACTTCCACCTGTGGCCCTGAGTGAGGGGGCATTTTTTTTTTTGTGGGCTGAACTGTACTTTTTATTGGTACCAGTTTGGAATACATGGGACTTTTTTGATTAAGTTTATTCCAATTTTTAGGGGACGTGAAATGACAAAAAAACCCACAATTTTGGCGTTTGGAAATATTTTTCTTCTACAGTGTTCAGCATACAGGATAAATTATGTTATATTTTAATAGATCTGAGTTTTCTGGATGAGTTGGGTACCAATTATGTGTAACTTTTTTATTTATTTTTTTTTTTTTACTTTAACATTATGTCCCCCTAGGGTGTTTCCCCACTAGGGGGCACAATCTTTTCTTCAGCCTATTGCATTGTTTAGACATGCATTAGTGGGTCCAAAGTTGGTGGTTTTACTACTGCCTGCCCGGGGCAGGAAGTAGTAAAATGAAAAACATGGCGGCGATGGAGGCCTTCATCAGGCTTCCAGTTGCCATGTTAACCAGTCGAGGCCCCACGATCTTGCCGCGAGGGCCCCAATCAGGGTGAGGAACGGTGCGCGGAAGCATTTCTCATTCATTTAGATGCTACGATTGCCGCAGCGTCTGAGGGTTTAAAAAACACAGGATGGATCCGGCGGGTGTTAGCTGCAAATAGCAGCCAGCACCCGTTGGCTGTGCAGCGAGATCATGAGCCCCTTACTAGCAATGGGACGTACATTTACACCCAGGGTCGTTAAAGGGTTAAAAATGAGAACAGTACAAAGAGTCTGAATACTTTTTCCAGCCACTGTATGGCTCCATATAAAATGGGTAGAATATAGAAGTACAGTTCCTACTTTCAGCGTTCTGAAGCATAAGGATGCCTAGATGTCCAAAAATCAGACATCAAAGTGCAGTCATGGATGCTAAGACAGTCATCTGTTGCAGTTCTGTTCTGGCAGGTTACAGCCCCTACTACAGGGAGATATCTGCATACATATTTCTATTGCTACCGTTGCTTTAATGGGATTTGTATTAATATCATACATGCCAACTCTCCCGTTTTTGGCGGGGGGTCCCGCTAGTGGGGGTCACCCCCCGCCACTCCGGCAGAGTTGGCGAACCTCCCGCCGCCAGCTGGCAGCGGGGGTTCTTTGAATGGCCGCGGCGCCAGAGTAGCGTCAGGGCGCTACTCTGGCGCCGCCGGGCCGTTCCTATAGGCAGGTGAAGCTCACTGTCTCACTGTGCAGGGAGGAGCCAGGAGGGATCGTTCCCCTCCTCCCTTCTCCCCCCTGTAGTTACCTGGCTACAATGGGGGCTCTACCTGGCTACAAAGGGGGCTCTACCTGGCTTCATGGGGCAATACCTGGCTAATGGGGCTCTACCTAGCTACAATGGGGGCTCTACCTGGCTACAAGGGAGGCTCTATCTGGCTACAAAGGGGGCTCTACCTGGCTACAAAGGGGGCTCTACCTGGCTACAATGGAGGCTCTACCTGGCTGCAAGGGGGCATCTACCTGGCTGCAAGGGGGCATCTACTTGGCTGCAAGGGGGCATCTACTTGGCTACAAGAAGCATCTACCTGCCTGTAAGTGGCACTACCTGGTTATAGGGGGCTACTACCTGGCTACAAGGGCACTACCTGGCTAGAGGGGGCATCTACCTGGCTTTCTTCCAAAGCCGCTATGCAGTTAGGTGGAGTGGGTGTGGCTTTTTGAAGGGGCGTGGCACACCAACAAGATGGGTGTGCCCATGCAATTTTTTTTTAGCACGCCGCCCTCTTCGATCTCCTGCTTTTCCACTTTCACAAGTTGGCAAGTATGATTAATATGGAGGTAGTGGTGACTGCAGGCAGCCAGAATGCAAACAGGACTACAAAATGTATGGCTATCCTTAGGATAGACTATCATATCAGACTTATGGAGGCCAACTTGCAGTGTCCCCTTCATTCTTTACCAAGCACCGTGCTGTACTGTTAATATTGGCTGTGCCAAGTATTTAAAGGGCTTGTCCAGATTAACCAAATTACAGCATAGTTGCCAACTTTTGAAAATGGAAAAGCAGGAGATCGAAGAGGGCGGCGTGCGTAGCAAAAAAATTGCATGGACACGCCCATCTTTTTAATGTGCCACGCCCCTCAAAAAGCCACACCCACTCCGCCTAACTGCATAATGGCTTTGGAAGAAAGCCAGGTAGATGCCCTTATAGCCAGGTAGTAGCCCCCCATAACCAGGTAGTGCCCCTTACAGGCAGGTAGATGCCCCCTTGTAGCCAAGTAGATGCCCCCCTTTGTTAGCCAGGTAGATGTCCCCCTCTGTTAGCCAGGTAGTTGCCCCCTTTAGTAGTCAGGTAGTTGCCCCCTTTAGTAGCCAGGTAGTTGCCCCCTTTAGTAGTCAGGTAGTTGCCCCCCCTTTGTAGCCAGGTAGTTGCCCCCTTTAGAAGCCAGGTAGTTGCCCCCTTTTTAGTCAGATAGTTGCCCCATTTGTTAGCCAGGTAGATGCCCCCTTTGATAGCCAGGTAGTTGCCCCCATTGATAGCCAGGTAGTTGCCCCCATTGATAGCCAGGTAGTTGCCCCCATTGATAGCCAGGTAGATGCCCCCATTGATAGCCAGGTAGTTGCCCCCATTGATAGCCAGGTAGTTGCCCCATTGATAGCCAGGTAGATGCCCCCATTGATAGCCAGGTAGTTGCCCCCATTGATAGCCAGGTAGTTGCCCCCATTGATAGCCAGGTAGATGCCCCCATTGATAGCCAGGTAGTTGCCCCCATTGATAGCCAGGTAGATGCCCCCATTGATAGCCAGGTAGTTTCCCCCATTGATAGCCAGGTAGATGCCCCCTTTGTTAGCCAGGTAGTTGCCCCCCTTTGATAGCCAGGTAGTTGCCCCCATTGATAGCCAGATAGATGCCCCCATTGATAGCCAGGTAGTTGCCCCATTGATAGCCAGGTAGTTGCCCCCATTGATAGCCAGGTAGATGCCCCCATTGACAGCCAGGTAGTTGCCCCCATTGATAGCCAGGTAGATGCCCCCATTGATAGCCAGGTAGTTGCCCCCATTGATAGCCAGGTAGTTGCCCCCATTGATAGCCAGGTAGTTGCCCCCATTGATAGCCAGGTAGATGCCCCCATTGATAGCCAGGTAGTTGCCCCCATTGATAGCCAGGTAGTTGCCCCCTCTGTAAGCCAGGTAGTTGCTCCCCTCTGTAAGCCAGGTAGTAGCCCCCTCTGTAAGCCAGGTAGATGTCCCCTCTGTAAGCCAGGTAGTTGCCCCCTCTGGAAGCCAGGTAGTTGCCCCCCTCTGTAAGCCATGTAGATGCCCCCTCTGTAAGCCAGGTAGATGCCCCCTCTGTAAGCCAGGTAGATGCCCCCCTCTGTAAGCCAGGTAGATGCCCCCATTGATAGCAAGGTAGTTGCCCCCCTTATAGCTAATAAAAATAAAATAATAAAAGTCACTCACCTCACCAGGCTCCCTGCAGTGCGACCAGCTCCGGACATCTCCTGCCTGATCTCCTCAGCGTCGCAGGGGAAGTGAGTGCAGCCGCGCGTCACTCCCCCTGCGCCGCTGACCTGTATGTACAGCGCACACCGGCGCTGTACATACAGGGGGAGAAGGGAGGAGGGAACGATCCCTCCTGCCTCCTCCCTGCACAGTAAGACTCCGGGCGGGTGAAGCGGCCGCAGCGGCCGCTTCAACCGCCTGTAGGAGCGGCCCAGCGCCAGAGTAGCGCACCAGCGCTACTCTGTCGCCGCGGCCATTTAAAGAACCCCCGCCTGCTGGCGGCGGGAGTTTCGCCAACTCTGCCGGGAGGGCCCCAAATAGCGGGACCCCCAGCCAAAAGCGGGAGAGTTGGCATGTATGAATTACAGTTAAATGTAGCCAGGGTGGGGAAAGATAACTAATACCTATCTCCCGATCCCCTGGTGCTCTAGAGCTCCCCATGATCCACTTCTCTTCACTTCCAGGTTCTAGTCCTGACACACAGGGGATGCTCACCTTACACTCACTCATTATGAAAAGCAAGGTGCGATTACAGTGATATCATATCTTTTATATTTAGTACTTTTAAAAAATGTAAAACTTTTTTTTTTTTTTTTTTTTACATTTGTGCTGCAATGTCATTTTCTGCAGCCAATAACTTTTTTGTTTTTTCATCTATGAACCTGAGTGAAGGCTTTTTTTTGCAGTCTGAAGTGGAGCTTTTATTGGTACCATTGTGGGATGCATGCGACTTTTTCATCACTTTTTATTCCAATTTTTTTTGGGACACAAAATAACTAAAATTTTGGCATTAAGAGTTTTTTTTATATGGTGTTCATCATAAGCGATAAATGATTTTAGATTTTAATATAGCAGACTTTGATGGACACAGCAATACCAATTATGTGTAACCATGTTAAAATAAAAATAAATTTAAAAAAATAAAGTTAAAAAACAATGTAAAATTATTAAAAGTTCGAAACATCCCCTTTGGTCGTTTTAGAAATAAAAAACACCGAATTGGCATTGCTGCATCCATAAAAGTCTAATTTATTAAAATATAACATCATTTATCCTGTACAGTGAACACTGTAGACAAAAAAATTCCCAACCCCGAAATTGCATTTTTGGTAATTTTAGGGGGCATGTATGAACCTGGAACCGACGCGCTAGTTCTACTTCTGTTTTGTACAATCCAATAGTATGTATGAAAGTGTCTCACAGTACTTTATAAATGTGTCTCGTTCTATGCCAAAAGTAGTCTCAGCCATGCCGCTTTGAAACTGGCATGGATTTATATGACAGTTTCACGGCAAACTTTGGCGAATTTTTGGCCCTTTGTATGAATCTGGTGTGGCACACCCCCCGCATCTTTGGCACATTCCAAAGTGTCATGGCTGACGCAGATTGCCCCAAGTTTTTTCTAAATGGATGAGAAACGGTGCCACGCATCGTTTCTCACTCCAATCGGAGCCCCCTCTGCGAAATCACAGGGTTCTCATTGGTGAACATGGCAGCTGGAAGCCTAATGAAGGCTTCCATCGTCGCCATGTTTTCAATTTCCCCACTTCTGGCCCCAGTCAGGAGATGTGGAAACCGCCATATTGGTACACCCTAAAGCATTGTCTATACAATGCATCAGGTTATAGAAACGATTGCGCCCCCCAGTGGTGCAGCGCCCTAGGGGGACTCACAGTTAAAGTAAAAAACCCCCAAAAAGTTTTAAAGTGTAAAAAAAAAAAAAAAAAGTAAATGTTTGAATCACCCCCCCTTTTGCCATTTTACAAATAAAAAAAAATGTAAAAAGTTACACATATTTCTTATCGCCGCATCCGAAAAACTCTGATTGATTAAAATATAACATAATTTATCCCGTACGCTGAACACCGTAGAAGAATAAAAATTCCAAACTACAAAATTGCAGTTTTTTGGTCATGTCACGTCCCATAAAATTTGGAATAAATTTCATCAAAAAAGTCGCATGTTTTCCAAACTGGTAGCAATAAAAAGTGCACCTCAGCACACAAAAAAATGCCCCTCACTCAAATCCGTAGGTGTTAGTACAAAAAAGTTATTGGTTGCAGAAAATGGTGCGGCACCGCAAATTTCAAAAATAGAAAATGTTTGGCATTTTTTTTTACAGTACCAAGACATAACGGAGACCCTACATGTTTGGTGTTGCCGGATTTATATTAACCTGTAGAATACAGATAATAGATCATTTTTACCAAAGATTGAACGCCATTAAAGCAAAACACCTGCAAACATAGCGTAAGTAAATTTTTTCACATTTTACACAAATTTTTGGGTGGTTTCCCAGTATATTCAGTGGTATAATGAATTACACCATTAGAAAGTACATCTTAACCCGCAAAGTAAAAGCCCTCTTACATCTATGTAGGTGGAAAAATAAAAAAAGTTATGGCTTTGGGAAGGTGAGGAGGGGGAAAAAACTTAGAGCCATATTATTATGACCGGCCATCAGGAATGGGTTAAAATATTCCAAAAGCTATAAAAAAAATTGGCCTGCAGAATACAGAGAGCAGGACATTTCTATAGAACAGTAAACTCTGTAAAAATAAAAATAGTACAACTTGAGTTTGTTTCACTCAACACAGAATTTTTTGGGGGTTTCCCTGGACATTATATGGCGCGGTCAATGGTACCATTACAAAGTACATCTTGTCCCGCAATAAACAAGCCTATGTGAATAGAAAAATTATGTTGTAAACAAGACTTGCTGCAGCGGGAGGGGTTAAAATATTAACACATCACAACCACTCCCAACATAATACTCTGAGAGGCTGAAACAAAGCTTGTGTTTATTGTTCTCTCGCAATAAAGCTTGTTGAAGGCCTGTGGCTGCGGCAACCTCAGGAACAGAGCATGACGTCACGTATCTAGCAGTGAGCGCCGGAAGTGACGTTGAATTCTGCGACACCCGGAAGTGAGTTCTGTCATCGCTATAGTGACTCGGAAGCTGTAGCAGCCGGGAGTAATGGAGGCTCCGGAGATTGAACGCTCCGGGGAGGAAGAAGAGGAGGATTTTCATGACTGCACCGAGGAGCTTGCGGAAACTGACGGTGTGTCCGAGAAACATGACGACGTGCAGGACGGAGACGAGGACGAGACGCTGGAAGCCTCAGGAACCAAGTCAGAGACTGCAGAAGCTGCGTGTGCGGACGAGCAGGGCGCTGCCCCGGAGCTGGACGAGGAGACCTTGCTGGAGATGGAGAAGGAGCTCACAGAAGAGGAGAGAGAGGTGACAGGGAGGGGGCAGCTCACGGGCAGGGAACCCTGGGAGAAAGGGAGGGGGCTTATTACCGGAGCCAGGACGGGTATGATGAGCACAGGGGTCTGGCTTCCGGGGCCCCCACTGCTCACCACAGCGGCCCTGATCTCCCAATGCAGCAGAGGGAGTGACGAGTCTGTCTATGGGAGTGACGAGTGACTGCTCAGCTACCTTCATCAGTCCCATAGACAACGACTACACGTCACCTCTGTCTATAGGACAGATCCCATAAGTGACTGCTCAGCTGCCTCCACTAGACCCATAAAGTAAAAAAAAAAAAAACATTTGGTTTTGCACATGAAAAAACTTTATTTAAAAAAAGCACAAGTGCACACTGGTGTGGCAGCAATACATATAGTCATTCAAATTCGAAAAACAGTGGCACATCATGGACTAAAGAAACTATCAAAAAGGACATAGGAAATTTGGAAAAAGCATTACTGCTAACTAGGATATATGGAAAAAATGAGGTTATTTGTTCACACTTCTGGCCAGAACTGCTTAAGCCCACTTCTGAAACTTCACCGGGACCTCAGGCAAGTGGGTCCACTAGACCCATAGACAGTAACTACACATGTCACCTAAGTCTATGGGAGTGAGCCCAAAAGTGACTGCTCATATGCCTCCACTAGACCCATAGACAGTAACTTCACATATCACCTCTGTCTATGGGAGTGAGCCCAAAAGTGACTGCTCATATGTCTCCACCAGTCCCATAGACAGTAACTTCACATATCACCTCTGTCTATGGGAGTGAGCCCAAAAGTGACTGCTCATATGTCTCCACCAGTCCCATAGACAGCTACTACACACATCACCCCTGCTCCGCCATTCACTGTCTGTGGGAATGACGAGTGACTGCTCAGCTGCCTCTATCAGTCCCATAGACAATGACTACACCTGTCACCAGCTGTCTATGGGACTGACCCCATAAGTGTTCGCTCATCTGCCTCCACCAGTCCCATAAACAGCGACTACACACATCACCTGTGACCCTACATTCACTGTCTATGGGAGTGACACCATAAGTGACTGTTCAGTTACATACACAAGTCCCATAGACTGCGACTACAGACGTCGACTCTGCCCCGGCCAAACAGGAAACACGGGACCCTTATGATCGGTGGGGATTTCAGATGACCAGTGATCGTACAGGTCTCCTATCCTGTGGACAGGTAACGAAGGGTTACCAATAAAGCTCCTCCACATCTTGCTGTAACGTTTCGTATCATGCAGCCAGAGAAGAAATATTTTGCCGAGAATGAGCTACAATCCAACAGCAAGGGCAACATTTTCCTTATACACCACTAGGCTACAACTAAGGGGATCAGATATCTGACCATATGTATGAAGTTAGCACTTAAAAAAAAAAAAGATAATTTTTTTTTTACTATCACTCAATTTGTCACTCATTTAAATGGTTAAAGGGGTTGTCTCACTACAAGGATTGCTTTTTATGTTAAAGATCTTGCAAAAAGTCACTTTGCTATACAGTGTATGTCCATTACCAGTGTCCTACCTATTCTGACTTATCCCCTCTTGTATGGGCTGCATCAGCTCCTCAGGTCGCTATAGCTACAGACCTGTTCTCTCTCTCCTGATAGGCTGCCAGCACTGGTTGCTATAGCTACAGACCTGTTCAATCTCTCCTGATAGGCTGCCAGTGCTGGCCGCTATAGCTACAGACCTGGCTTCTACTGCAGCCTAGTGGAAGCCGGTAAACACAACCCTGAATTCAAAATGAAACCAAGAAAACAGGACTGAGGTAAGATGAATCAATGTAGGGAGAGAACCCCTTTAAATGGCCGAGATTGGAGCTCTCTCCAATCCAGGGCTCAAGCAAGCTGGATGTGATAGCCGCACCAGGTATGGAGCACGCTCGGCGAGTAAGCTAGCTCCATACCTTTCAATGCCACCGTCACGTAAATGTACGGTGCAGGGCGTGATGGGCGTAATTTGCTTTGAATCGGCATTTTCAGAGACCAGTAATTAAAAAAAAAAAATATATATATATATATATATATATATATTATTGTAATAAGTCCATGAATATGAGAGTGCTCGATAACTTGTACTATATACTGCAGTATGTAATGATTTCATTGATCTCCTTTTATACCTTGCCTATGCCAGAGTGTAATAAGAGTACAATCATGGCAGGCTTGATGGCCTTTATTAGGCCACTAACTGCAATGACAGCCAATCGGCACCCTACGTTCCCTCATTATGTTGGTGACATTTTAGAGCTTCATAACAAATTATCAGTTTTCGATATAGTTATGGTTTCAACATACAATGGTCGGCCCACAACCAATTAATGTTGTATGTTGAGGGACCACTGTACTGTTTTAAGTGTCTGGATAAAACTGATGTTCTCTGTTTTTTTTACAGGAGAGGAGGATGGAAAGCACTCGGTTAAAAGATGAAGGCAATGAGCTCTTCAAGAAAGGGGGTAAGTGTCAGTGTACTTCCTTGTAAGGTCTGTGCACCAGTCACCTATCAAAGTATTCAGAAACCAGAGACTGCGCTTAAAGAAGTTGTCCAGGATCCGAAAAACATGGCTACTACCTTTCATAAACCGCACCAAGGGATATCTCTGGTCTTGCAGCTCAGCTTCACTGAAGTGAATGTCTCTGAGCTGTAATACCAGACGTATTCTGTGACAGAGGTGGTGCTGTTTATGAAAGGAAGTGGCCATGTTTATCTGATTCTGGACGACCCCTTCAAAAGGATTTCTTTGCTCGGTGAGTTTATTGGTTTACATCTGCACCTTCATATACAACAGTATCCTGTGTTCAGCCTGAAGAAGGGCATGGTTACATCCAAAACGTCGCTTGATGATCTTTATATGTTGGTGTAAATGAGTAAACTCGCGGAACAAATAATTTTTAGTTTCTCCTTTTTTTCCTTTAAATTTAGTACTTATAGCATCACTTTAGAAGTGATGGGAAATAGTGAGGTGCTCATTCACAGCAGCCTGTTTTTTTTTTTTTGTTTGTTTTTTTTTTTTTTTACCCCACAGCTACAGAAAGCTGCACAATTTTGTTTCCCCAAACGGCAATATCCCTGTAAGGGAGTTGAGAGGAATTTTGATAGGCCACTAGTCATTGATTAGTAGAGATCCAGCCTCTACCAACTAACAGAACAAAGAGGAAGCAGTGTGAACTGAAGCACATTGGCCCCACATTTTTCTTGGCACAGAGGCCCATCTGTATATGCGGCTGTGCCCTGTGCTGCAACCCAGCCCCATTCATATACGTCATGATTTTATTTATTTTATTTTTTTAAAGGTTGTTTCTAACCTAACAAAGACTAAAAAAAAGAAACAAACTACAATCTACTTTCCTTCAAATTCTAATTTGCTGGCCATTTCTCATAGTTCCATCATGTGAGTATCAGTGTTTGTCATCAGGCATCTTATTAAGTATTTATTCTTCTGTCTTTTTCGCAGATTACGTTGAAGCTGAAGACATTTACTCTCAAGCACTCCTGCAGTGCCCAGCCTTTTATCGGAGAGAAAGAGCCATTCTCTATTCTAACCGAGCAGCTGCCAGATTAAAACAGGTAAATGTTACTGTATGAATGTAAAGAGGGCAAGCATAAGTGACACCTGGGGCCGTAGTGCAACTCCCTGCACAGTGGGTGCACAGGAGATCTGTATAGGGGAAAAATGTGAGGTTGATCACCACCCTTCTTAGGATCTTAAAGGGGTTGTCTCATTACAAGGATTGCTTTTTATGTTAAAGATCTTGCAAAAACAAGTCACTTTGCAATATGTGTCCATTAACAGTCTCCTACCTATTCTGAGATTTCCCCTCTTGTGTGGGCTGCATCAGCTCCTCAGGTTGCTATAGCTACAGACCTGTTTGATCTCTTCTGATAGGCTGCCAGCACTGGTTGCTATAGCTACAGACCTGGCTTCTACTGCAGCCTAGTGGAAGCCAGTAAACACACCCCTGAATTCAAAGTGAAACCAAGAAAACAGGACTGAGGTAAGATGAATCAATGTAGTGAGACAACCCCTTTAAGCATCCTAGAGCTTGACACCTGTTGATCAGTTTGATATATGGAAGTGATGTTGTATCATGTTCTGAAATGGGAATGACCTATTGGAATGTATCTAAAATTAAAAAAATTAAAACAGTATCTACAGCTTATCAATCTCCCGCCGCTCCCTTGCCAACAATCCCCCGATTCCCTGCTGGTGTTTGTCTACCAGGATCCAACAATGACATGGCATGCCCACTTGTAACCCCTGTGGTGATGAGTCAACAGCACTGGGGCCAGTGTGGGACGAGGGGATTGGAGGCAAGGTAGCATTTATTTATCTATCTCTCTGACTTGCTTTATCCCTTAGTGACATGTGAGGTACATGCACAAAGTATGGAGCAGGTTGATCTCTGTCTAATGGTAACTTAGACACTAGATGGGTTAGGAGTCACCTGATCCAACCTCTCTGATGCAATTATAGGACATCCTGCTTGAAGCCTCGCAATGACAAAGTACTGTTGATGAATCGTACGTCTCACGATGACAAAATGTGAACAGCAGGATGAGGAGGACTGTTTAAATCCTAAATCAATTTGATCCCCTAAATGTATTGGGTGATACAGGGATCAAACACCTGTTGGTAATTTTGCCATTAAGCTCCTTGTTAGAGATCAGCAAATCGTGCAAAAATTACTGAAACACTGAACAGTTGGATGTGTATAACCTAAAGTTGAGATGGTCGCATTTAGTGCATTCAAAACTATTTTCAAGAGATTTTGGGGGACATGTATGAAAGTGGTCTAGGTCTAAGACTTTCTTTATTGTCCATAGCAACCAAACAGTTTCACTTTCATTTCCTATAATGCTGTGAAAAAAATGAAAGGGGGGGGGGCTCTGATTGGTCGCTATGGGCAACAAAGAGTCTTAGACCAAGACGGTTTTCATACATGTGGCCTTTAATGTTCATCCTGAAATTTTAACTAAAAGCCAAATATCCCTGACTAAATAGTGTATGTGTATTTATTGATATTTTTGGCACTTTGCTGTTACACTTGCACCTTTTTTCATGTTATTCTTTATTTTATATGTTCCTTCATCGCATGCACACAAATAGATAATGTGCGCAAATCCATGAGGAGGGAACACACAAAATTATTGTGAAAAAAATTGCAAGTGCAACAGAAAAGTTCCAAAAATATCAATAAATGCACATATATAATCCTGCTTGAGTACCGCACACCCGGTCTTTGGATCCTATGTCTGTGCTGCTTTTATTTTCTACATCTTTTAATATATATGTGTATGTGTGTGTGTGTGTGTGTGTGTGTGTGTGATGTGTTAGTTGTGTGTAGTGTGTTGTGTATTATAATATATATATATATATATATATATATATATATATATATAAATAAAACTTTATTATATTTTATTGGTGTGATTACTTCTGCAACCTCATCAGACAAAATAGATGTGACTGTAGCAAAGGGAATGTTGCTTAACAAAAAGGGGAGAGGCTTAGGGTCACATTTATGAAAACTGTCTAGGTGTAAAATTCATTTTGTTGCCCATAGCAAAGAATCAGCTCCCCTTTCATTTCATAAAGTGCTTTGGAAACATGATTGGGGCGCTATGATTTTCATACTTGTGGCCCTTAGTGTGTAACACCAGGTGCCCAAAAAAAAAAAGCACCAAAATTTAAGTCAACTAATAGAATGTATAAACTTAGACTAGGCAGTCTAAACCAGCACTAGAATTATTAACACTGTGGTAAATGGGGCACGTTGTAAGACACTGTTTAAGTTTTACACAGCATTGATTAATCTGCCCAGCGAGTAAATTTTAGCAGTAGGACACCCTTGTGTCTAAATGTTTGATCATTCTAAAACTTTTTTTTTTTTTTTTTTCCGGTGTAACCGGCTTCCTACTTTATTTGTTGTATTTTACAGGACAAGACAGAGCCTGCGCTAACAGACTGTACAAAAGGTAGGTATGCTCGATTTATCCACCTCCAGTCTAGTAATGACCGGACAGTACTTGATCACCTTTATTGTCTGCAGCAATAGAGTTAAATCCTGACTATATCCGCGCATTGCTGAGGAGGGCTGAACTCTACGAGAAGACGGATAAGCTTGACGAGGCTCTGGCAGATTACAAAACAGTCCTGGAAAAAGACATGTCATGTTGCCAAGCCAAAGAGGCCTGCATGGTAAGAAGTGTCCATGACTTCATTGGGTCACTCCACGTCAAGTGAACCAATGATTTTTACCTCTATATTTTTAATTCTCTTGAGATTTTGTTATTTGGTGGTAGTTTGTCAGAGAATACAAAATGTGAAGAAAAAAAATTCAAATTTTTTTTTTTATTTTTAATTGATTTTCAAAGTTCTGAAAGTGTGAATTTGTGAAAGTGTGAGTTGCCTGCCTTTACATTTCTCCTCATAAATTAGGCTAGAAAAAAGATAGAGAAACAAAATAAACACAATTCTACTCAGAACTGTCCAGGCTTTCACCTGAGTATGTCACAAGAGTATCTTTGTTAATATTTTACCCATGCGAACGCAAAATTTTAAAATGCATTTCCGAAAAAAAGTTTAATTTAAAAAATTCAAAAAATGCACATGTGCATGCTATGCTCCAAGCCAAATCTGTACCAAAATTCAAGTTGGGATTGCGATGGGATCATATTTAAAAATACAACTATTTGAGTGTCATTTCGAAAATCTTGAATTCAGATCTGTTCAGCTCGTGGTCTAAAAGTGTGGGGTCTATATTTACCAAGTAATCCATGATTTTTAGATATTACTGTATTATTTTATTATGTTACAGCTTAGAAGCAGGAGAGGACAGAGGAGAAAGCTTTGTTAGGGCTCAACCTGAGAATGAACAGAGGTAGACAGTGGCAGATGACAGACCAGCAGCTCTGTCAATCATGTGAAGTATCTGCCCACCGCAGAGTCGGGAAGTAAAGGCGTGTTTACACGGCGTCGTGTCATCAGCTTTTGTGATGCATGTCTGGGTCCATCTGAACTTAAACCATGTGCATATACTGGGTGGATACTTTTTAGAAGTATAAACAATTTATTAAGAAACAAAGTAGCAAAACAGCGCCTGCGCCCACTGTCCGTCTGTTCAGCTGAACGCTCCAGCTGCGATCTCCTAGAAGAGAGAGGGGATGCTAATCGCTATGCTGTTGCAATATTGAATTATGTCTACCAAGCACTTGGACAGTCGGATCGCATCGTGTTACACTACAAAGCGCAAGTAACTTGTTGTACTACGTTTTAGCTGTATTGCTACTTTGTTTCTTAATAATTTGTTTATACTTCTAAAAAGTATCCACCCAGTATATGCTCATGGTTTAACATAGAAGGAGCTGCAGATCTCCTTAATGGGTTATCAACGATGCCGGCACAATCCATATAGCTACCAGCACATAATATTGGACTCCATCTGAATTTACCCAGACATGCATCTAACAATTAGCAGTGTGTTTAACACTGCTTGCAAAGAGAAACACGCATCGGCGTTCACATGAGAGATCGTCGATGGGTATTTGCATCGTGTCTGTCTGATGCGTCGTTCGGATGTGCTCCAAAAAAATGACATGTCAATGCTTGGATCGCATCCGAAAGACGCGATGCAAATACACATCGGCAATCGCTCAAGTGAACGCCGCTGCGTGTCTCGCATTGCCGGCAGTGGTAAAAAAACTTCTAATTGTTAGATGCGTGTCTGTGTCCGTACAGACGTGTCATAAAAGCGGATGTTCACACAGACACAAGGTGCTGTGTGAACATACCCTAAAAAACAGCTTCAGAGCTTTCAAGTCCTGACATGTTCACTCTTGAACAAACCGTAGTCTCTACACAGACTTCAAGGGAGTCGGTATGCTACAATATTGGTGAGTGTGTTCGGCACTGGTGTGCGGCTACTGGAATCTCCAAAGATTGTGAAAATGAAGAAGTAGAATTGACTTTTTTGCATCCTTCTGGTCAAGCGCCATCCTTTGTGCATCCAAGAAAACCAGACATTTTAAAAGTTAACAAAAATCAGATATTAACTCAGGTGGAGCCGAACACCACGACAGGCCGTACGTACTCCACCACGACAGGCCGTACGTACTCCACCACGACAGGCCGTACGTACTCCACCACGACAGGCCGTACGTACTCCACCATGACAGGCCGTACGTACTCCACCATGACAGGCCGTACGTACTCCACCATGACAGGCCGTACGTACTCCACCATGACAGGCCGTACATACTCCACCATGACAGGCCATAAGTACTCTGACACAAAAGAAAATGGCCATTGCTAGTAAGCGCTTATGGACAAGATTACATCTCACCCACTAGAAGGGACAAATTGATGATAAAAGGCCAGTTTAAAAACGTACTATTAATTGTTTGATTAGTTCATATTTTATAGAACGAGGATTTAGCCAATGTACTATTCTTCTTAAACACTTCATAAATGACATGTTTAGTGATATAATAAAAAAAAAAAAAAAAATGTTAAATGTATAAATAGGTGTTAAAAATATTGGTTCTTTAATCTTGTTTTTAACATATAATTAGGATAAGACTATTTAGGAAATCCCAATTGAGGATATGATCACCTTTTTTCTTTTGGTTTGTTCAATGAATTGAGGTTGAAAATGCCAAGCAAGTTGTGTTATGATGATTAAGATGTATTTATTCTGGCACTTACAGGATTTGTTTTTTGTTTTTTATTGTTGCATATAGATGTTGAATTCAATAAGTTGTAATTTGAAAAGACAAAAGGAAGAAACTCACACAAACATAAAAGATGATTCAAAGCTTAAAAAAAAAAATAGAAGTTTGTCCCAAATTGAATCCCTGTACAAATACAACAAAGAACACAAGTAACGCACATGCATTTTTTCACAATTTTAAAACAAACGTTTTTTTCACAATTGCCCATCAAAATTTTTAATTTGATTTCTTGAAAAAAAAAATATATAAAGAAACAGTCTTGTGACATATCAAGTGAAAGCCGGTACCGTTCTGAGAAAAATTATACCTCTCCCACCTCATCTTAATTCTAGGCCGAGATATGATAAGAAATGTCATACCAGGCCAAAATTCGCGATCTTTCAAAACTTTAGAAGTCTATAAAAAATTAACTGATGAAGTAAAAAATTCAAAACATTTATTTATTTATTTTAAACTGTGTATTTTTATTTCAATGAAAAGATAAAAACAGATACACAACATAGGAGCAATATACCAATGCGTCCAGATAGAAGTCTTTGTGCAGCAATGTTTCGTACGCAAGTACAAGAGATACATGCTCAAACGAACAAAAGATCCACATATTGAAAGGATGGAACAATACGTAAAATAGCAGCTAATCTAACAAGTGATTGTGAAATAATCGGTAAATAACCAATATATGACGAATACAACAAACATTAAGAATACATCAAGGCACAAAGACAGACAACAAGAGGGAATTGAAGGGGGTGCAGGAGGTAAAGAATTGAGGGAAAAAATACCTGGTCAAGGTCAACTTTACGGTGCTGCTGTTACAGAGCGTTAGAAATTATATAATTATCCCACGGTCTCCAGATATCTTCAAATTTGTCAAGCCTATGGTCTAGGAGGGCGTAAGGTATTCCACTTCACGGATGTCTTTCATTCGGCTGAGAAGCTGATCTTTCGAGGGGGGTTCGTGATACTTCCAGTGTTTGCTTATGAGACGTTTAGTTGCTGTTAACAGATGCAACAGTAAACGTGATTGGGGACAGCGAAGGCTGCCGGGACGGATGTTTAGGAGGTAAACCTTGACGGTCAAGGGGATGTTAAGTCCTAGGACACCCAGGATCAGGGATTTGGCTGTTCTCCCCAAAAATGTTATTCTAGTGCAACCCCAGAATATATGTACCAATCTTCCCCGCATCTCTCCACATCTCCAACATAAGTCAGAGATATTAGGATAGAAGGTATGCAGAAGTGCAGGGATGTGGTACCAGTACATCAGTAGCTTGTATTGGTTTTCCTTGTATGAGACACAAGAGGAAGACTTAGCCGCCTGGGTCCAAATCGTTTGCCAGGTTTCAAGGGGGATGGGTGTCCGCAAGTATTCCTCCCATTTTCTCATATAAGAGTGATTAGGGGCTTGAACAGTCAGGTGCCAACAGATCTGATATATTGAGGAAATCAGCCCAGCTGTAGAAGAATTTACCCGGCATATTTTTTCAAAGCTGGTGGGAGCTGATACCGAAATAGAGGACAAAGATTTATGCAAACAATGTCTAATCTGTAAATACGAATAATAAGTTTGAGGCGGAAGCCCGAATCTTTCGCGGAGAACTTCAAAGGGTAGAGGTTCTGTAGTCCACAATATCTGCTAATTTGAATAGCCGGCTGTCAAACCATGGTTTCATATGGGAGCTCTGAAGGCTGTCAGGAAGCAATGGTTGGAAAAGAAATGATGTCATAGGTGAATATCGCGAGCTAAGGTTGAATTTTTTATGACAAGATTTCCAAACCTTCCACGTTAAAGCCATGGGGCCCAACAATGGTTCAACAAACTGGTTGTGAGTTGTAGACCACAGGAGCGAGTTGGGATGAACCGGGGCTAGCCACATCTTCTCCAACTTTGCTCATCTGGCGTACGCAAATAATGGCAACCAGGCCGGGATCCGCCGTAATTGCGCTGCCCAGTAGTATTTTTGAATGTCGGGCACAGAGAGACTGCCCCGATTCTTGGGAGCCAGTAGAACTGATTTTGGAATACGATGCCTGCCCCGAGCACTTATGAAACGCATAAAAGCGGCTTGCATGGATTTTAAATCGCTAGTGGGAACCGGTACAGGCAACGTCTCAAACAAATACATCAGCTTTGGGAGAGCCGTCATCTTAATTGCTGCTATCCTGCCTAGGAGTGAAATTGGCAGGGTATGCCATTTACTTAATAACTGATGTACGTCTAAAAATTTGGCAGGGTAGTTGTTCGAGAATAACGTGGCATACGATGGCGTCAGATTGATCCCCAGATATTTCAAGGACCTCTGTTTCCAGTTGAAACGGAAGTTCGATCTATATGAGCTCAACTGAGCGGCGGGGATATTTAAGGGTAGAGCCTCAGTTTTAAATGTGTTGACTTTGTAGCCCGAGAGAAGTCCAAAGTGACTCAGGAGTATTTGTAAATTGGGGACAGTAATATGCAAGTTGGTTAAGGTCAAGAGTATGTCGTCTGCGTATAGTGATATTTTAAAATTTCTATCTCGGACACGAATACCTGTGATATTAGGGTCTCAAAACTTTTAATTTGTGATTAACTAAAGTTGTACTTCATAAAAATAAAAAAAATCTAAAGACGTCAAGTAAAAAAAATATGAATATTTGGATCACTAGATATGGAATGACCCCATTAGAATAATATAAGCTACACATGTGACTGGTTGGCATAGTGTTTGACTTTGTGATGAGCTCTATCTCGGACCAGACCTGTATTTAAAGGCGTTAGAAAAACTAATATGCAGCTCCTGGGGCCAGATTCTTTCCACCTTCCTCCGATTCCAGCAATGTGTCTCTCCAGTCTTCTGTTTTCTTTCTTGAACTTCAGACTTGAAAGTAGGAGTTTTTGTATTACTCCCCTCGGTCTTGCTCAAGAGAGAATACAGTTCCACTGTAGCGATAGGTGCAGATACGATGAGTAAAAGCTGGATTCTTTTCGTTATTGAAGTGTAAAACAACGCGTTTCATATACAAATCGGATGCTTCATGGGGTCTAACCAAACACAAATGACCCTTTCGTAAGTACAAGAAAGTATATAGAAAAAGAAAAGAGATATAGAGCACACCGATCCTTGTATGTTTTCCTTGGTTGCACAGATAAATAGAAATTAAGGTAAATGTGCTCACATTTTAATGTTGTGCACTTAGGGCGAGATGTCCGAAAACTGGTGGTGCTACGTCCGTTTTCAGGCGCATTAAATAAGTGTAAAATGCGCCAGAAAGTCCGACCCTATCAAAAATCTCGCGTCAGGTATACCTTGCATAATAAACATAATGCGCCTAAAAAAGATGATTCGCTGTGCACCTCCATAACGAAATGCGACTATTGAGGTGCATAGCATATTACAAGTGTATATGTGTTAGGCGCATTTCATACACTTGTAATGATAAAATATGCTCCTCGATAGGGGCATTACATACTCTACCAATGAAATGTTTTGTGCCGTGATTAGCGCAAATCGCGGCACATAGCATATTAGAAGCGTATGTAATGCCCCTATCGAGGCACATAGCATATCAACGCCACAGAGAAAAATTAAAATAATGCCATTGATAGAAAAATAAGTTACTGGTTGCAGTAAAGTAGAAAAACCTCATGAAAACTATAAAAAGTTTGGTGACACCAGAACTGTACTGGTCTGCCTAATAAAGTTAACATGTCATTTATACCGCATGGTAAACTCCATTAAAACAAACCCCCCCCCCCCCCCCCAAAAAAAAAGTTGGTTGATTATTTATTTATTTTTTTTCCCCCTCAGTCATCTTTCCTATTGTTTGTGTTTCACCATTTGATAGCATTACAGGGGTTTACTAATGTGTTGTTGTTTTTTAAAAAAAAAAAAAAAGCTTTTTCGTTCTGGAGGATATAAAAAAAAAATGCTGCTGATGGTCCTGGTTCACCTGCTGTTGACATTGCGATAATTGATGCTGCAAGATCATATCAGGTCTCGGCTGTATGTGCTGGAACAGACCACCATGGCCTATGAATAGCTGCAGGGTCACATGAACAGTGAGTGGTAACATCATTGGCCGGAAACGGCGGTGCTGGAATGAGGTGGTTTAAAGGGTCAAATCTTCCCCCTCCTCCCCACACCTATAACCTCACCAACTGACTATTGAGCCGTTTTTAAAAATGGAAAACCCCTTTAAGAAATTTTTCTGGTCTCCCAATAAAAGTATCATATTGTGAAGTCGATAAAAACATGTAGTACTGTACTGTAGAGAGGTGCTATAGACCGCCAATCACTGCATGCACCTCACTAATACATGTAAGAGTAGTACAGGACATGTAGTACCGCACTGTACTGTAGAGAGGCGCTACTAGACCACCAAACACAGCATGCACCTCACTAATACATTTAAGAGCAGTAAGACATGGTACACACTGCACTGTACTGTAGAGAAGCGATAAGAGACATCAGTCCCTACATACACTTCACTAATACATGTAAGAGCAGTACAGGACATGTACGGCACTGTACTGTATAGAGGTGCTACTAGACCGCCAATCACTGCATGCACCTCACTGATACATGTGAGAGCAGTACAGGACATATAGTACTGCACCGTACTGTAGAGAGGTGCTACTAGACCTCCAATCACTGCATGTATCTCACTAATACATGTAAGAGCAGTACAGGACATGTAGTACCGCACTGTACAATAGAGGCACTACTAAACCTCCAATCATTGCATGTACCTCACTAATATAGAGGTTTTACAGGTGAAATGTTCCTGATAATTGGGTGGATCTTCCAGTCAAGCACAAGAGCAGTAGTGTCTGACATTGTATGGTGAATTTGGTTTTGAGCATTGTATGCTGAAAATATTGTCTACATTGTAACCTGAGCAATCACTGAACTCGCAAATTGGATTACAAAAATAACTGTTTCTGTAAATGTCATTTTATACATGGTTTCAATGTGCGAGTAAAATCTTTTTTTCTTTTAAGCGTTTGCCAAGGCAGATTGAAGAACGTAATGAGAGATTAAAGGAAGAAATGATAAGTGAGTAGACTGCACACAGTCCATACAACACGGGCAGTACATCCTTCCCAGCCGACAAACTTACACTTTTATTTCTTCTTCTCAGGTAAATTAAAGGATTTGGGAAACCTGGTCCTTAAGCCTTTCGGACTTTCCACAGAGAACTTCCAAGTCAACCAGGACGCGGGCACAGGCTCATATTCCATCAATTTTGTTCAAAATCGGAACAATAACAGATGATGTATGCTCGGCTGATGGGAGCGGGTCGTCTCATGTTCAGACTAGATATGGGCCTCATTGCTGCTCCAGAGGATGTTAAACCTTATCCATTTTCAGTCACGTTTTTTGAGATTAGGGGACCTTTTTTTTTTTTTTTTTTTTTTTAGCTTCATGATTTTGTACCTGGCTGTAATATGGTGAAAGTTCCTTGGGGGTAAATGACAGTTCTTGATATCTAACCTTTACATTACTTGATATCTGTCCTTTACATTTGTGTGGATCAGTATTTTAACCATTGGGAAGAGATATATTTAAATTATTTAAGAAAGTATCCAGTTTGATCACCTGAATAGTTTTGCAGCCAGATCCAGAATGAAACCAACTGTTGCTTTCTAATACAGTGCCCATAAACGCGGGAGTGCTCAGGTGCATCCTTCTGCTTCATTCTCTGTGTGATGACTGATTTTCATTTAAAAAAAAAAAATGTATTTATTTGCTAGTAGTACGTGAATTGCAGAATTTGTTTCTCTTAGCATGAGGGAAATGCAGGCAGTCCCTGGGTTATGAACGGGATAGGGACTGTAGGTTCGTTCTTAAGTTGACTTTGTATGTAAGTTGGAACAGGTGCATTTATTAAATGTAACTCCAGTACAAAAGGTTTTTTTTTTTTTAGTTCTGGATAGTACAGGGAAGGGTTTTTACATTTGTTTTGCTGTCTGTGCCCATGTTAAGAAGATTTCACCTCATGTGCTGCTGTGGCATGCTGGAACTTGTCGTTCCACAGCTACTATCTGCTGTGGAACATGGAACTACAAGTGCCAGCATGCCTCACAAGTCTCAGTTTGTAACTAGAGGACAGAAAGCCGGAACGGTCTAAGTTGGGGACTGCTTGTTTTCGACATTTGTTTTTTGAACTGTGCTCAAGCTTAAAACTATTGTAAAACAGAGCTGCATTCATAATTCGGCTCAATGTCATTGGCAACAGTGAGTAACCCTGCCATGTTACGATCTCTAATGCTGTCATCAGAAATTTCAGAGCCCCCTACAGCCAAAGCGCCTGCCTCCACCTATATAAAAAAAAAAAAAAAAAAATCTGTATGCAGTAAATTGAGGAAGAAAACCACGCTATTGCATTGTTTCAGTGTTTCATTTTTTTGGGGAATTGCTGTACAGTTTAATTGACATGTTAGTTTTTATTTTGCGGGTCAGTGTGTATACAAGGGCCGAAAATACCACCATATCTTCATAACTATATAGTGACTAAATATTGCCACCAGACTGTTACTGCATATGGACATTACACTAAGACTCCTACTGCCCCCTAAGGGTTTGTTCAGACAATGTTTTTATGCTTATTTTGGGGAGTATTGTGCACCCAATACGTCCCTAAATAAGTGTCAAAAGTGACCTTTAAGAGACTGTGCAACACTTCCCATTGAATATAAAGGTAAAATCAGCCTTCTCGTCTAGACTATGCTGATTTTACTTAAGTGTTTTCGGGGCGTACTGCCTGTGCCTACAAACATGTACATTTTTTTAAGCGGTTTACGCACCAATATTAATAAAGTATGGGAGGCAGAAATCTGCGTCGGGCAATATGCGTCACATTCTCATTGAAATTCCACACTAGCAAATGCAGAAATTTCAACTAGGAAACAATGTTTTTGCAGTGTTAAAAAGTACATTGTGTAAACCCAGTCACTATACAGTGGTAGATACCAGTTGTACATATGCGCCCTTCAGACAGTATAATTGATTACACTACAGATACATCTAGTAATTCACAGATGACATAGTCATTCACGGATACGCCGTGAATAAGTAGCATGTCACTTCTCTCCCTGCTCACCGTATTGTGCGAGCGGGGAGAGGAGCCGTAATCCATAGTTCTCTATGAGAACTGTGGATTACCGTAATGACTGGGATGTATTTCAGCCCGTAATTCGCACAGTACGCACTGAAATCCGTCCCAGAATATGCCGTGTGAAGATAGCCTTAGCCTCCTCACTTTTCTAGCACCTCCCCACCTATGCTCCACCTCTGGACAGACTCCCGACCCACAGTAACTCAAATGGTAGTAATGCTCCTCTTTGTGCTCCATGCAGTTATAGTACCCCTAAAAGGTAAAATTATTTCCAGGCAGTTATAAAGCCCTTATTTGTACTTAGAGTATGTAGGTAGACCCTAATTTTACGTAGGTAGACCACCCCTCCCCGGTTAGGCAGATAACTAGGTAAGCCCTTCTTCCTCCCATTCGTTTGATAGGGAAGTAAGCGCCCAGTATGTAGGTAAGTGGTATTCTGTAGGTCAACCCCGCGGTTTCGTTAAGTAGGATGGTAACCTCTCTATCAGGTTGGTAGAACGCCTAGTAGTTTGTTATTGTGGGTCCTACCTACCTATATAAATATTAATAAAAAAATAAAAAAAAGCCCTGCAGGCTTCACAGCAAATCTAGATGATGGAACTGCTGTATCACGTTACCTCTGCTCCTATGGATGCCTCATAGACCTACTAGGGTCATAAGCTGGTGGTTTGATGCAGTGATGTCAATATGCAGCATGTGTTGGGACACCTATCCAGACATCTTGAAGGCCTATAGTGGTTGGTGGGAAGCATATAGCTTTCCTTCCCTCCATAATTCTCAGCTGTGTGTTGGGAAGATGCATGTACAGCTGGAAGCTACAGCTTGTAGGAAGAACAGGTCTTAAAGGGGTTGTCTCACTACATTGATTCATCTTACCTCAGTCCTGTTTTCTTGGTTTCACTTTGAATTCAGGGACGTGTTTACTGGCTTCTACTAGGCTGCAGTAGAAGCCAGGTCTGTAGCTATAGCAACCAGTGCTGGCAGCCTATCAGGAGAGAGTAAACAGGTCTGTAGCTATAGTGACCTGAGGAGCTGATGCAGCCCATACAAGAGGGGATATCTAGGAATAGGTAGGACACTGTTAATGGACACATATTGCAAAGTGACTTGTTTTTGCAAGATCTTTAATATAAAAAGCAATCGTTGTAGTGAGACAACCCCTTTAAGTCTGTTCTTTCTAAATAATTCACAGTTGAAACAGTATCAAGTCACCACTTAACACTGCACTTAAATATACCCCAACTTTTAAATCTAACCTTTATTAATTGTTGTTAAAACAACCTAAGATCCGTAGCAAAATAATGAGACAAAGATACCGATCACAACAGTGTCCAAGGACTACAGCAATACCTTGTAATCCACTCAATCATCATTCCAGTATCTCCAGCTTCAGTCAATGGTGATGCAGTCCATGATGAAACAGAAAATGCAAATCCGTCTGATGGAGAATTGATGACGGAGACAAGCTACAGGGCAAATACAACTCTCCCTGCTCTTATGTTAATAGTTTGTCAGAAAGCGTAGCAATTCCATGAAAAGGATGCTCCACTGGATATTTTACCATATAGGACCATTCCGACGTGTCTCCCCGTGAAAATGCCATTTGGGTTCATCTTGGGACCTAAAAAGTGACTATCAAAAAAGATTTCCACCTACAGGAAGATTGCAGCCTGTGTCCTGTTAGTCCTACCTTGACGAGGTAGGTGGGCTAACCCAACTTGATCAAATTGTGCACTAAACGCCTTTTATTTATTTTTTTATGTATAAAGCACAGCAGTAATGCATTTTCGATGTTTTTAGTTCTGGCTCTTTACTGCTGTCTGGTATTTGGAAAATTACTTGCTGCAGTCTTAACAGTGTGCACTAGCATCTATGCAAACTTTTTTTTTTTTTTCCTTGGATTGTGTTTTTGGAGGAGTGACTGCCCCCATCTTAGCTGTGCACTTATCCCACCGGCCTGTATAAGGCCCTTATAATTAGTATAAATGGAGCCAAGGCCTGAATGCATGGTGGCTTTGCCCTATAGAGAAGTTTTATAGTTAGCAACCCAACTTATAAGGATACTTTGATGCGGATAGGTGGGCAAATGCAACTTGATCAAATTGTGTAGTAAAAGTCTTTATTTTTTTTTCCATGTGTAAAACATAGCAGTAATGCATTTTAAATGCTCCACTAGTTGAATATTTGTATAGTTTTAGTGCCAGCTATGTGCTGTGTTTTACAAAGAATATAGCGTTCTTTGTAGCTCAGTAATGCTACTACATAGAAAGCAGGTATCAGCTGCTAGTTGCATCTGACACCCGGTGCTAACCTTAGATGCTGTGGCGTCTAGATGAATGAGGAACATGGCCACACACACCGTGTCTCACTACGATCGGCACCCCTGTGATCAGTTAACATAGTGGCTGGAAGCCTTGTGAAGGTTTCCATTGCCGCCATGGAACTCTATGTAAAATGTTTATATATATATATATATATATATATATATATATATATAGATAGAGATATAGATAGATAGATAGATATAGAGAGAGATATGTTAAAATCACCCTCCTTCGCTATTTTATTAAAAAAAAATATATATATATAAAAATAAAATATATATATATAATATATATATATAAAATATATAATATATATATAAATATAACATTTCATTTCCCCTAAAAATTGGAATAAAAGTGACCACAAAAGTCGCATCGATCCCAAAATGGTACCAATAAAAAGTACACTTCAGCCTGCAAAAAATGCAGCCTCACTCAGGTCTACAGGTGGAAGTACAAAAATGTTATTGGTTGCAGAAAATAGTGCTGTGGTGCAATTTTAACTCCTTACCACTGCAGACAGTTTTGGCCTCTCTGACAGAGCCCCATTTTTGAAATCTGACATGTCACTGTATGTGA
Source organism: Phyllomedusa bahiana (assembly GCA_025379985.1). Lineage (NCBI taxonomy): Eukaryota > Metazoa > Chordata > Amphibia > Anura > Hylidae > Phyllomedusa > Phyllomedusa bahiana. Next base: position 90,039 of record JAODAL010008579.1, on the reverse strand, counting down.
GAATAACTTTTTGACACTTTTACCTATCCATGTGATTGAGACTGTTTTCTCGTGACACATTGTGCTTCAAGTTAGTAAGAAATTTCGGTCCATATAATCCTTGTTTGTGAAAAATATGAAAATATTGTGAAAAATTTGCTATTTTCAAAGTTAAAAAATAGATAGTTATTTGACTCAAAATAGTTTATAACTAGCATCTACCATATGTCTACTGTAGGTTGGCATCATTTTTTAAATGTCTTTCTACGACATGAGGGGGCTTAGAAATGTAGTAGTAATTTTTCACATTTTTAAGAAAATTTGCAAAAATAGATTTTTTTTTAGGCACAAGTCCAGTTCTGAAGTGGCTTTGAGGGGCCTGCATTTTAGATACCGACATGAGTGACCTCATCTAAGATACTAGAGGCCTTTAAAGTATTTAAAATAGCATCTAGGAAGTGTTATTAACACATTAGGTATTTCACAGAAATTAAAGCAAAGTGGAGGTTTAATTTTTAATTTTTTTTTTTTTTGCAGATTTTCAATTTGTATCCATTATTCACTGGAACACGGTAGATGTGACCAATGAAATGCAACTAAACATCCATTTCCCCCAATTCTGCCGTTTTCAGAGATATCCCATATGTGGCCCTGGTGCGCTATTTGGTTCAACCACAAGCCTCAGAGTAGGAGGAGCACCTACCGGACTCTGGGGTCTCATTTTCAATACGATTTATTGAGGTGCCAATACGGGTCTGTGGACCTTAAACTTAATAAACACCCCTAAAAAGACCCCATCTTGGAAACTGCACCCCTTAAGGAATATATCGGCCCAACAGGTGTTTCACAAATTTTTTTTAGCGTTAGGCTCTGAAAGTGAAAATTGTTTTTCCAACAATCTGCAATTTTAACACAAAATTTTACATTTTTGCAAGGAATCTTGGGGAAAAAAAAGCATCCCGAAGTTTGTTACGCAATTTCTTCCAAGTTCAGCAATACAATATATATGGGTGTAAACTACTGTTTGGGTGCATGGCAGGGCGTACAAGAGAGGGCGTGCTAATTGTCTTTTGGAATGCAGATTTTGGTGCATACATGTAGCAATACAGGTGAAACCTTTCAGAAGTCGCTCCATTGTAGATACAACACCCCTCATGGATCTCATCTAGGGGTGTATTTTGCATTTTGGGCACACAGGTGTTTCATATTATTTTTTTTTTTTTTTTAATAGCATTGGGCCTTGAAAATAAGGGGGGAAACAACGCAGTTCTGCCATTGTTTTTTAGGCTTCATTTTTACAGCGTTCGCCGTGCGGGATGAATGACATCATAACTTTACTATGCGGTCGGTACAATTACAATGATATACATTTTATAGTTTTTTATGTTCTATTACTTTTACAGAATAGAAATGCGTTTATAAAAAAAGGTTTTATGTCATCATACTCTGATAGCCATAACTATTATTTTCCTGTATACGGAGCTGATTATGGGCTTGTTTTTTGCGGGATGTGTTGACGTATGTAATGGTACCATTATAGGGTGAATATGACACTTTGATCACTTTTTATTAAGATTTTTGTAAGGAATGTAGAACAAAATACAGCAATCCTGGAAGTGTTTTTTTAAATTTTTTACAGCGGTCACCGTGCGGTATAAATGTCATCCCAGCTTTACTCAGCAGGTCAATACAATTACAGCGATACCCAATTTGTATATATTTTTACTGTAAAAAAACACTTATTCAAAAAGGAAAACACATTTTTGCATCGCCATAGTCTGAGAGCCATAACTTTTTTATTTTTCTGTGTTCGGAGCTGTGTAGGGGCTTGTTTATTGCAGGATGAGTTGACGTTTTTACTGGTATTATTTTTGGAGGGATGAGGCCAGTGGTAATATACTGCTGTCCTATGTTGCGATCTTGTGAGATCGCAAGATCTCCATGAAGTACCCATATTTCAAATTGCAGGAACCCCTTCCCGACTATGAGGTATGGGTACGTCAAATGTCGGTAAGGGGTTAAAAAATAGAACATGTTTGGATTTTTTTTAAATGATAACCCTACATATTTGGTATTGCCAAAATCCTATCAACCTGCAGAATACAGAAAGCATATCATTTATGCGCCGCATAAAACCAAAACCCCCACAAACATGGCACAAGTATTTTTCCCCCCATATTTTACCCCACTTTTTTTTTTTTTTTTTTTTTGCTTTTTCCCAATATATTTGGCATACGGTCAATGACACCTTTAGAAAGTACATCTCCTCCAAAATACATATCCATGTAGAGGGAAAAATAAAAAAAGTTATGGATGTTGCAAGATGACGAGGAAAAAAAATTAGTCATATTATTATAACCGGCTGTCAGCAAAGGGTTATTTAGGAGGTTGTCCTGGGCCTCTTTCTCTCTTTACTGACATTGAGGGGGACATGGATGAAGATCGAAGTGTCCGTTTTCATGTTTTTTTTCCGTGAAAACTGCACCTGATTTATGTCAGCGCCCGAAGTGCGCTCATAAATGCGGTGTAAAGTCCCCGGCCTCGCCTGTGTGTGAGGCGCATCGCGGAACTTAGGGGCATAAGTAATGCACCAAACATGTATTAAATTTCTAGACAGGCTGGAAATCGGAGATAAATCACTAAGCATGTCAGTGAATAGAAATCCTGCTTGGAGGACCACAGGTCCCAGCAATAGCTGTGCTGTGCTGGCTCTTGCTGTATATACGAAATAGAATAAAAGGTGAAAGCAGCAAAAAAACATCTCCAATTGTTGGTATTAAAAATGAAAAAATTAACATCAGTACAACCTCATCAGTGGCTTATTTAATGTAAAATTAGTTTATCGGAATTTTTAAGACATTTTATGGCTGATATTTCTTTCTTTTGAGATATTATATATATTTCCAATAATTTTAAATGAACAACTTTTTCAATACATTGAAATCTTTTTTTATAAAACTCATATATTTATCTTTATTAATTAATTTTATTGACAAATCATTTTTATACGTGTACTGTTGTACCTAGACCTAGAGCACATTTTGCCCCATTAAAATAATTGCTAGCTCCACTTCGCCTCCTCTGATTCAGGTAGACCACATTGAACTAGGTCTGCCTGTCGGAGCTGTAATGCGCCTCACTTTGCCGACCGGCATTCCTACATGCGTTCCGCCCCAGAACGCCCACAGCACGCCCCTTCATGTTAGGCGCATTACAAAGTGGCGAAGCTTGCGCCTAACATCGCATTAGTGCGTCCGACATCAGAGCCGACACACTGAGGCGCATTATACGCCTGAAAACAGGCGAAAAGCCCATTCATACATGTCCCCCTGCATGTGAAAAGACACTACAGTACCATCCCATAGCAGAAAGGAAATCGTAGGAGAACACACCAGCAAAGAATTAACAAAATGTTCATCTTTATTGAGATTTATATTAATGCTACACAACAATCTCTTGCATGGACGTACACATGAATTGCATGAAAAAAAAAATACAACATGGATCCTTTTGAACCACACACAAAAAGTTTAAATATGAAGTCAGAAATAAAATTAAGACTAGGAAGTAAAGTTTCCAGATTCAGGCTGCAGTAACAGATCCGGAGCAAGTGCTATACATTATAGATCATGTTGAGTGCTGCAGATCAATAGAGTTCACTGGAAATAGAGCATCTTGTACATCATACAACTGCTTGTAAAATGACAACACTGCTTGGTTTTCCCCTCATGCCTATCACCTAATCCTTTCATGTCAGACATCTTGCGGCTCAGTATGGATGGGGCACAATGGGCAGTGTCCAGTTTTCTAAGGTATGGAATAGCCCATGTACTGTTTTTATTAGGGAAATGGTGTAGACCTGTTGGCTGGGTTCACACAGCTTGGTTGGAATACTCCAAGGACCCCGTGATTGTATTGCGCCATTTATGTATATATCACAGCCCTCATTTACTATCGATGTCTAAAAGTTAACCTACAATTAGGCAGGCAGTCTGAAACACACGCACCAATGGCTGATTGATAGCATGATGCAGCTTCAGACTTGCCTAGCTTTTAGACAAACTTTTTTTTTGGCTTGTGACACATTATTCCTAACTATGAATAAGAGCCACAGAGGCTTGAAAGGCGTCAGGAGGACATGAGACTATAAGCATATAGTTCTCATTTGGATTGTACTTAATAAAATGTGATTTTATTTATTCCTATTTCTTGCATTGGATTCTGGACAAATGTCTTGTGGACATAGCCCAGGGCTACATTAACCCAGGGTGGGATTGGTGCAATTTATAGATTTGTTTGCAAATTCCGTAAAGATACACAGGATAGACTTCCTTCACACATCTTTTTTTTTTTTTTTTGCTTTTTTTGGGGCGTATTTTGCGCTGAAATACACCCCAAAATAGGCTTAAAACAATGTTGCATGAAGTTCTCATTGAATCCAATGTAAAATATGTGCTGTCATCCAGATAACGCATATTTAGTGGAGTTTACAAATTCTTCCTAATCGTAGATTTAAATGCAGAATTGTCTTCAATGATTTCAAAGGGAGAAGCCAATATCTGCACTAAAATCTGCAGGTAACTCTTTCCACTGGATTTTGCCTTCTTCCATTGAAATTTATGTAGAAAAATCTGCCATTAATCTACAACAAATTTACACCAATATTTGCAGCAGATCGCCCCCCCCCCATGTAAATGGACCCGAAAAGTCCCCTCCGGCAGTTCCAGATTGTTTGAGAAACACTATTTTAACCATTGTTTTATAAGACCTGTAGCTTCAAAGCAGAGCTTTACTGCAAATCTGTCCAGAGTATCTTCTCTTTATAGATTTTTTTTTTATAGTACTACTATACTATGCACTTCAATAAAAAAGGGTCTAATGAGCTAGTACTGTGTCCTTAAAGGTTTTTTTTCTCACCATGCTGTTTCACTGAGCCACAAGCAGTTTTACAACTACTTTGTCTCCTCAGGCTGTGGGTGGTTCTATAGCAGTGGTTATAATATTTAGCTTCTCTGTAACTAGCTGAGTGGTTACGCTAACAAATGCAGGATATGTTATCTTCAGTAAGCTAAAGGTACATGTGCTGTGAGGACTGAAAACAATTTCTTATCTGGCATTTTCTTAGAGGTAATTAGTTTGCTCCGTGAGCTTAGTCAGTCCACTGAGCTCTATGCTCTAACAAAAACAATTTATGGTGGGAACCACAGACCCCTTGTGACGGGGAGCACATAAAACAGTCTTACCCAATACTAAAGTAAAATATATTGCCCAAATGATTTGAAAAAGTCTTCAATTAAACCCTTCGTTGAAAGAATCTTTGATGAAAAACCCCTTTAAAAACTAAAACATCAAAGTTGTAATATGGTCCCAAAATCTGCCCTATGCTTCTATAGAACTAAACTTTCATCACCACATGATTCAACGCGTATAAGTGGTTCTGTAGATCCCCGGGTTCGAATTTTAGTGGTTAATGGATGCTAAAAGTGGGGCAATCTGAAAGGGGCCTACTCTGCCTGCCCCGAATCCCCAATTAAATAAACTCAACAACCATGAACAGAAGTATAATCTTGTATATTTACAAGTTTCACAATCGATAAGCACTAATCACAAAGCAGACTCTCCAGAAGCTATATCACTGACAAAGAAATGTACTAAAAAAAAAACAAAAACATTGATTGCATTGTGAACATTCAGGGACTATTTGAATAATTAAATTTTAAGGGTTCAGTGTTCCTTGTAGCCTTTTCAAATAAGCTCAAGGGCAAAGAGCTAAGAATCTGCACCATCTATTGGATGTAGCATTTCTCAAGTCATATCCAAGTCACTGAGCTTTGCAATATGACTAGAAGTAGAGCCAAACCAGATACTTATCTACGGTCTCCACACAATTTCATGGTTCCTTTCCATAATGAGGAAAATGACCCCTTTAGACATCTAAAGCCTCACATGCAGCCAACCAGTATAGTATGGAAACAACATTAATCAATTTCAAGGTCATGGGGGATCTGAATTAAGGAACACTACACATAGTAGGTGGTGCAGAGTCCTAGCTCTTTTCCCTTGAGATTATTTGAATGTATTGGAATTTTAGTGGACCCCATGGTAAAAAAAGTCTACAAACACTACCCCCCTTTCCCCTAATGAGGACTTTGCCCCTTTTAGACCTTTGGAGGGAGCTTTATATACTCCCATGTAACCCAATAGCTCATTTATGAAAATATTCATCAAAACATGAATGTGAAGGTCACTTATTATCCTCAAAAATATTTCAATGTTTATTCTTCACATATTTAACCAAGTAGGACTTTTCATAGGTTTTAACATTACTTAGCTGCCAAGTTATGATTAACAGGTATTCCGTGAGATGATTTTCTGTTCCGGACCCCCAGACAACATACCTGCCCTATTTGACAGCTCAGTGTTATCATTTAAAAGGGGTTTTTCACTAAGGGAGTTCACACCTTATTCGGGAGTATTTAGCCCGTAATTCGCTCCCCACTGCGCAAATTACTGGGGAATATGTCCCATCATTCGGGAAACCCCAGTTCTCAAAAAGAATATGGGTTTTCGTTCCTCTCCCCCTCGACAAAACGGCGAGCGGGAGAGAAGGACATGTCATTTTATTCACGCTATATGCGGGAGAAAAATGCATGTCTATGGGGTGCCGCCCCCCCCCCCCCCTGCCCCGCTCCCCCCGTACACACGGGAATTGCGGGGGGAATACGTCCTGCAATTAACCTTGAACATTGCCTAAGAAGTCTTAGTTTAAAAAGAGGGGACCAAAAAAACTAAGATTTACGTCCTTGGTAACCATTAAAATGCATGGTTTAAGAGAAGGGCAGCGTTTCTTTTCCCAATCCCCAATGTCAAAAGCCCCTTTTAGTTTTAAAAATATGAGAGAGAGCGAGAAATGTAATATACACTTGGAGTTTCATTAGCTGTTGGAATCATTTTAGTAAAAGCTAAACTCTTCTTCCTGGCCACACAGAAGAATCTCACGTGCAATGCGAGGCTGCCTGCAAGAGAGAAAATACTCCCTGTTTTGGGGGGGGGAAAAACCCCCCCTCCATTTCAAAGGGTTTTTGGGAACCCATAAACGGGTGTCAAATTTGGGAAAAGAAACCCTTTAAGACAAGGCCCCACTGCACTAAGCAAAACCAACTTTATAGTGCAAATAAGAAATGAAGATATCTGAGTGAGCTTTAAGGTTCAGTGCAAATAAAAAATAAAAAGAAATTAAAATAGTAAAACAAGCCGGTGGGGAAATTTAGGCAAAAAAAAGCTATTTTTTTATTTCCCCTACAACAAAAGATGCAAAAGACTAAGAACACTTGAGAAGCTCTGATTTAAGGAGTTGAGGAAAATTGGAAGAGGTCTTCTGGCTTCTTGACAGCACCAGGGGAATTGGGAAGGGTAATTAGCATATTTTTCTACTGGACCCTTTTGTCCCTTGGATCATATAAAGGGTTTTTGGTAACGCTTTAAATTTGGTCACTTAGCAATCCTACATGATACTTAAGTAAAGAACCTGCCACCAGGTTTGGGACCACTAAACCCCCCACATGTCCTTATGAAGCTGGGGTTTAGCTTCTCAACACTGAATAACAGCCAGTCTCTTCGGAGGCGTGGGTTTGGGGTCCCACCACTGCCCCCCAATCTTTTGGGGAAAAAAACCCCCCCCCCGGCCCCCCGAGGGGCGACGGCCTGCTTGGGGTGTATGTGACGTTTCCTGCCCCCCGGGGTGCACAAGGTCAGCCCAAACTGTTCCCCCTGTTAACCCCCGTTTCCCCCGGGCACAGGGAGAACCAGGGGGGACGGAAAAAAACTCTCCTTTTTCCAGAATCCTGAACGGGTGCCACCCGTTTCCAGTTTATTTTAAACCGGTGTTAGACTTATAAAAGGCCGAAACCACCTTGGGGGAGTAATGTTATAACCGAGTGCTAGGGTTGAGGCCCATGACAAGACAGATAACCAGATTAAAATTTATAGATTTTTAAATTTGCCCTTGGGGGCCACTAGACAAAATATACAAAAGGAAAATAATTAAAAAGGTAAGAGCAGAGGTGCAAATATAGTAGTTTACAGACAAAGGCATAAATGGTCCGTTTTTGGTGCTTGGCCCCCATGGGGGGGGTTATGTGGGCCCGGCCCCTGGTGTGTATCTCCTGGAAAAAAAGTTCTTGGGCCCCCCCCCAGGATCAAAGGTTGAGCCACCCGGCCCGGTTTTATCGTGAGGGGACAGCCCACGTGGCAGCCCCCTACACGCCCCCACACACCCCTGGGCCGGTCTATGAACTCCTCCCATTCTGCTCATGCAGTTTCTGACAGAAACACAATAATGGACAATAACGCCGCAGGGCATTGGCACAGAACCGAGCCGGTGTCACCATCAGAACCGGCTGGATCTACACTACGATCGTGTATCAGACACCCCTATCCTATGGACTCCCTAGGTCCAGTTCTGGATTTCTCGGTCCCACAGCCTCATGCAAGCATGGGTTGGTGGTGGCTATGTGTGCGGGGAGTTCCATATTTTAAGATATGAACTCGCCATGGACCAGTTATGAACGGATCGCCTATAAATCTATATGAAATATCGGAGACGTGGCGGCTGGGTTGGATTAATTGAAGTCTTTGAAGCTTAGGAGTTTGAGGCAGCATGTGTCTTGGGGCTAATTAATGGAGATGAGGCTTCTTTTGAGGTGTCCACATCTCCTGCTGTCCGGACTTCCTATAGAAGAGCATTTACAATGGGTCTTGGCTGTGCTGATTAACGTGTAAATTGAGCTTTTCTGGGGCTGGGGGCCATCTGTGAGATCTGACTGGATACGAAATTGAGTGGATTTTCCTCACAGTTAGTAAGACCATATATGTCTATCAAGTTGAACCAAGGAAGGAGGCAGATGTGGATAAAAGTGAGGTGCATAGTTCATTTTAAAATTTGCTCCCCTCTGTAGATCCAGAAATATGGAACCCATAAGGCATGAACCAAATTTCCCTCAGAGGAAGTTTTTCACTCCTGATCCTAAGTGGCGATCAGACCGGATGAATGCTCTAAGGGTATGTTCACATGGTGTAATTTTGTGTCGCATTTCGCCGCGTATTTGCGCTCTAATACAGGTGAGATGTGCGCCGAAATTACGGTAATCCATAGTTCTCATAGAGAACTATGGATTATGCCTCCTCTCTCCAATTGTACAATACGATCGTATTTTGTACGTGCGGGGAGATAAGTGACATGTCAATTATTTGCGGCGAATACGGGAGTAATGAATATCAATGGGGATGGCGGGCGTATTAGCGCAAGCTCCCGAAAGATACGATATACTGCAGTACATCGTGTGAACATACCCTAAGAAGAATTCAACAAGTCTTCATAAGTGTTAATATTATTTTGTTGTAAGTAATTGTCTTCGCCTTTAATAAACAGAAGAACAAGTGGAACTCTACAATATCTATAAAAGACAAAGGGTCACTTCTTCTGTCGGGAGAAAAAGGTTCAATCTTCAAAGTCGACAATCCTTCATTACTATACGAACTGTGAATTTGTGCAACTGCCGCCAATTGCAAGACAATTGACAATCACAGAAGGAAGTAATACACTTTCAGCCAGCTCATCACAAATGTTTGCAGCCGTCCATCACCTGCGGATGTCCCGGAAAGCTATGGAGAGCCACTCCAAGACTCAAATAAACAGAAAAAAACAAAATTCCTGCATCCCATCAGAAGGCATTAAACAATCAAAAAGACTTAATTTTCCAAAACGCGTGAGTGTGGACGCTATTTCTATGTCATTTTATTGTTTGTTTTTATGATGGAAGAATAAAGATTTGTATATTTTTATTTTTGATTATTTAACACCTTCTGCCTGATGGGATGCAGGAATTTTGTTTTTTTTTCTGTTTTTTTTGAGTCTTGGGGGTGGGTCCCACAGCTTTCCGGGGCACCCAGGGATGGACGGCTACAAACATTTGTGGTGAGCTGGCTAAAAGTGCATTCCTTCCTTCTGTGATTGTTAATTGTCTTGCAATTCCACAGATTCACAGTAATGAAGGATTGTTGACTTTGGAGATTGTACGTTTTTCTCCAGATAGAAGAAGTGACCCTTTGTCTTTTACAGATATTGTAGAGATCCACTTGGTCCTCTGTTATATTAATGTGCCCCTTACCAGAGATGAGTCCTGGACTCCTCTCCAGCAGATCTGGGCGCATGCACATGGCAGTGAAGCCGTACTGTACCCTGCTTTAAGGTACAAAGCGCAGGTGCCCCAAGCCACTAGAGATGAGTCCTGGAGTAAATGTTACTAGATGGGTTTTGCCATCTTGTAAACCCCTCACTAAGTCCAGTGTGTAGCATTCTACAAGCTTAGCCTCATAAAAGGAGGAGATGGCTGCACTTGTGCAGTTCTATTGGAGTTGCGAACATAGCCAAGCAAGTGTGCTCAGATATATTCAGAACTCCTATAAAGCAAAGCAACAAAAAAATGGATGGATCCAGCGATCTTGGTGAAAAAGCGTGCTTGATATTTATTCACATAAAAGTGATGCAGACGGTACAAACAAAAACAAAAACAAGATTAAAACCTACGCGTTTCAGGCATGTAACATTTCTGCCCTTGATCACGGTTCAAAACATCTTCCTAAATGTGTCCATTATATAGTAAAAGGGGGTGTTGCATTTATCCCCACGTCATATCCTCCATTTAAAAACACACATTCTTAAATTCTATCGCTACAGAAATATATTCAAACAATTCTATTATTGAACAATACTTTTGATTTTAATTTAATTTATAGCCTGTTGTGGATATAATAGGACTAATAAATATATGCCAGATCGTTTCTATTGTTTAATCCTACCGGAACCCTTGTCTCCAGTTCATGGATCCAATACGCTTCCCGCAAGCGCACTCGATGTTCCCAATCACCTCCATTGTGCGGACGAATGACTCGTTCTATCCCGCAACATCTGAAACTATCGAGTGCGCCTGCGTGCGTTTCCACGAAGTTGTCTAACCGCTCCTGAATGGGGTGCTCTGTTCTTTTCGAATGCCAGATAGGTGTTCCTGGATCCTAATTTTCAATTTGCGTATACTACTGCCAATGTAAGATTTATTACAACTAATACAGTGAATGAGGTAAACTAGATGGTCCGTATCACAGTTTATAAAATCTTTTATCTTGTATATTTTGTTCTTAATCTGACCTGTAAATTCACTGGTTTTGTTCATGTATTGGCAGACTTTACATGTTTTTTTTCCACATTTATAGTTACCTTTTAGGGTCAGCCAAGTGTTGGACAGATTCTTACTAGAGAAACTGCTCGGGGAAATTGTATCTCCTAATGTCCTACTTCGTTTTGCAACCATATTAACCCCTTCTTCGATTATGTCTGCCAATATGGGGTCCTGTCTCAGAATATTAATGTTTTTAAAAAAGGCTTTTCTTATTAGGCCATATTCCTCACTATAGGCAGTGGTGTAAGTTACATTGTGACTACTTTTACTTTTATATTTTTTCTTTTTTTTTTTCTTTTTTTTGTGCCAATTGCATTTCTTGCGTTCTCCCTATCATTTTATTTTTTGCTAATTGTATTTGTGTTTTAGTGTATCCTCTAGTTTTTAATCTGGTTTCTATGATTTCCGATTGCTGTTTGTATTTTAAATCATCACTACAGATCCTCCGTGCTCTATTAAGTTCTCCATAAGGAATGGAGTTAACTGTATGGGCAGGATGGCAACTATCTGCCCTGAGCACTGTATTGCCACTGTTAGGTTTTCTATATACATTAGTGGAAACTTTCCCACTATATGTATCTCCAGTGAGATGGAGGTCTAAAAAGGAAATGGTGGCTTTTTCTGCCACCGAAGTAAATATAAGATTTACTGCATTGTCATTAAGGAAATTCAAAAACCCTGGTATGGACGCCACATCGCGACCCCAAACAAACAAGAGGTCGTCGATGTAGCGCCCATACCAGAGTCTCCAATCAGAATATGGATTCTGGGAGTCATAAATGGTTTTTTGTTCCCACCAAGCCATGAACAAATTTGCCATTGATGGCGATGCAGTGGCCCCCATCGGAACTCCTACTTTTTGGAGGAAAAATTCTCCATCAAACTGAAAGTAATTGTTGTATATAAGAAATTCGATACTTTCTAGTAGGAAAATATTGTGTTCTTCTGTATAAAGATTGAACTTGGCAAGATTATACGTACAGCTTCTCATCATGGACAGAGGATGCTAGAATAAAGACTGGTAACGTCCATACTGAGCCATACACAGTCATCCGTCCATTGAAAGTTTTGGAAGTTTTGGATGACAGTAGTACTGTCTCTCAAGTATCCTGGGGACATCTGTACCATTGGCTGTAGGCAGTCATCCACCCAGCAACTGAGTTTTTCATTAAGACTTCCGCAACTTGAAACAATAGGGCGGATGCCTGGGGGAAATTTGTTTTTGTGTGTTTTAGGCACACCATAGAAAGTAGGCACCTTCGGTTTTGTGACCAACAGATATTTAATCTGTTTATCTGTGAGTACCCCCAATTTATTGCCTTCCTCTAGCAATTTTCCCAATTTGTTCTGCATATCCTTAGTAGGATCTTTTTTTAATTTTTGATATGTCTGGGTATCGTTTATTATATCCTTGATCAATTTCTCATATAGACCTGCATCCATCACGACAGTGGCTCCCCCCTTATCGGCTTTCTTTATTATCAGATTTTTATTTTTTCTTATCATGTCCAGCGCCTTAAATTCTTCCTTTGTCATGTTTTGTTTAGTATTATTTTTAATCTTTTTATTATGTATCTGTTTCTCTATGTTTTTCAAATCCCTCTCCATCACAATTTGAAAGGTTTCCATAGCGCTGACTCTAGCCTTAAAAGGATAGAAATGGGGGTTGCCACTGTCGTGGTGGATAACAAGGTCCAGTTCTGTCTTATCCTCTTCATCCTGTAACTCCTCTAATGTAAAGAGAGATTGTTGTTCATGAAAGGACAGGCCCTGAAAAACATTATGGTATTGTCCTGTATATCTAATGGGTTGCTGAGAATTTGTTGCAACTTCCGATTCCCCCTCCTTGTGCAACTCCTGTTCCCTAAAAAAACGTTTCACAGTAAGTAACCTCACGAATTTGTTAAGATCAAGTAAAGTATCAAAAAGATAAAAGTGGTTAGTGGGAGAAAAATTAAGTCCCTTCTTCAATACTTCAATCTGAAATGTAGATAAAATGGTGGGAGTAAGTATAATGACATTGTCCTCAGAGTCCTTGTGTTTTATTTCTTCCTTGCAGTTTTTGTTATTGTTTTTTTTGGTGCGATGTTTTCTACCTCCTCTCTTCCTCCGTTTTTTGACCCTGTTTGTTTCTGTTCATTGGTCTTACTTCTTGTATTCTGCCTTTCTACTGACGAATTTTCTGTATCTGAGGTAGCTGACATGCCTGCATGTGTATCATCCAGGTCCGAAAAACTCACTTCTTTTCTATTGCGGTTTCTTCTGTATCCCGGTGTGTATTTTAGAATGGATCTAGGTCTCCTCTCAGCTTTCCACGTATACACCTTGTTAGCCTGGTAATCGTCTAAGTCTCTTTGGTATTTAGCTCTTTTTATTTCCTTAATAGTTGTCTCTAATTTACCAAGGTTACTTTTTATGCTATCCTGTAACTTTTCTTTTTCTCCTTCTTCCTTAAACTGCTCTAACTTTGTATTAACCTCTATTATTTGTTCTTGAGTTTCCTGTAATCGAGTCGTTTCAAAATCTATAATAAGTTTAAAAAGTCTTTTAGAACAGTCCGACAGGATTAAATTCCAGGATGTTAAAAAATCATCTGTATAGATAAAGGATGGCATTTTCTTTATCCTTAAACCTCGCGGTATAATATCCTTTTCTAAGTACATGTTAAGTGCATTACGATCCCACCAAAGCTTCGTCTCTAGTGTTTGTAGCTTTTCCAGGTTTCCAAATAACGAGTACATGTTCTCCTTATCCGGAGTAAAATTTTCACATGCACTAAAAACCTGTGCCAATTTGGCTTCTCTGTTCTGGTTGTGAGACATGGCGGTATATAAGAGTCCGATAGAGTCCAAAATATAACAACAAGGCTAGAAAAATGTGCGATAGCCTAAGAGAATGTACCGTCTGCAAAAATAGTGATATATGAGTAGTATAACCAGCTGGCTGATATAGCTTGCGAAATGAACTTGTAATAGCTCAAATGACATAGTTCATGGTGGCGATCAACTTCTATGCCGGCAAACATAGAGTAGCGTGCAAAAATGTAATGAAGGATCGCTCACTTACCTTCATCTCGGGCTTGTTAATCACAGGCTTCAGCTGGTTCATAGATTCACCGGCGCTCGGAATCCTGGCTCCCGGCAAAGAGCCCAACAAAGCAAAACAACAATAAAATGGATGGATCCAGCGGTCTTGGTGAAAAAGCGTGCTTGATATTTATTCACATTAAAATAGTGCAGACGGTACAAACAAAAACAAAAACAAGATTAAAACCTACGCGTTTCAGGCATATAACATTTCTGCCCTTGATCACGGTTTAAACATCTTCCTAAATGTGTCCATTATATAATAAAAGGGGGCGTTGCATTTATCCCCACGTCATATCCTCCATTTAAAAACACACATTCTTAAATTCTATCGCTACAGAAATATATTCAAACTATTCTATTATTGAACAATACTTTTGATTTTAATTTAATTTATAGCCAGTTGTGGATATAATAGGACTAATAAATATATGCCAGATCGTTTCTATTGTTTAATCCTACCGGAACCCTTGTCTCCAGTTCATGGATCCAGTACGCTTCCCGCAAGCGCACTCGATGTTCCCAATCACCTCCATTGTGCGGACGAATGACTCGTTCTATCCCGCAACATCTGAAACTATCGAGTGCGCCTGCGTGCGTTTCCACGAAGTGTCTAACCGCTCCTGAATGGGTGCTCTGTTCTTTTCGAATGCCAAATAGGTGTTCCTGGATCCTAATTTTCAATTTACGTATACTGCTGCCAATGTAAAATTTATTGCAACTGATACAGTGAATGAGGTAAACTAAATGGTCCGTATCACAGTTTATAAAATCTTTAATCTTGTATATTTTGTTTTTAATTTGACCTGTAAATTCACTGGTTTTGTCCATGTATTGGCATACTTTACATGTTTTTTTTCCACATTTATAGTTACCTTTTAGGGTCAGCCAAGTGTTAGACAGATTCTTACTGGAGAAATTGCTCGGGGAATTATATCTCCTAATGTCTTACTTCGTTTTGCAACCATATTAACCCCTTCTTCAATTATGTCTGCCAATATGGGGTCCTGTCTCAGAATATTAATGTTTTTAAAAAAGGCTTTTCTTATTAGGCCATATTCCTCACTATAGGCAGTGGTGTAAGTTACATTGTGACTACTTTTACTTTTATATTTTTTCTTTTGTGCCAATTGCATTTCTTGCGTTCTCCCTATCATTTTAGTTTTTGCTAATTGTATTTGTGTTTTAGTGTATCCTCTAGTTTTTAATCTGGTTTCTATGATTTCCGATTGCTGTTTGTATTTTAAATCATCAATACAGATCCTCCGTGCTATATTAAGTTCTCCATAAGGATTGGAGTTAACTGTTTGGGCAGTTAAGCCCGAGATGAAGGTAAGGTGAGCGATCCTTCATTACATTTTTGCACAGAACTCCTATAGACAGGAGCAGGAAGAACTGTGCAACCACAGCCATTTCCCTGTTCTCTGAGGCCAACCTGTAGCGAGCTGCCAGGATTTGAAGAGATGGCAAAACCCCTTCAAGAATGGGTGAAATTGATAGAAGCAGCTTTGAGAAGCTAAACACCAGCTGCACAAGGACATGCAGATGGTTCAGTGGCCCCCAACCCTAGTGAGAGGCTGCCTTGAAGTCATTTGTCATTGTAGTGAAGCAGACTGCATGGTCACTCAACATAATTTTTTTATCACGTTTAAAGGGGTTTTCTCACCACACTGTTTCACTGACTGAAGCATTTTGCACCCACTCTGTCTCCTTATACTGTGGAGTTCTACAGCTGTGATTAGCATATTCTATTCATATTCTATTAGCAACTTCTAGCAGCCCTTACTCTGACAGTGCACGAGATTGTTGTCTCTAACAAGATTACAGATAAAGCCATGCTTTTCAGTCCTCACAGCACATACACATTTTGTTTAGTGCTAATCTTGTTAGCGATAATTAGTTTTCTCAGGAGCTCAGTCTTTGGAGTGATGTCAGCTCTGAGCTCTCTCTGCTTATCAGATAACAGACATCCGTCTAGTATGCAGGTAACCATAGAAACCTGTGTGAACTTCAGAGCACATGAAAACGCTTTTATCTCATGACTAAAGTAAAATCTATTGACCAATGTTTTAAGAAAACATCTTCTTTTAACTGTCCCTTCCTGGTGAAAGCTAATTTCTGCAGCTCTAGAGAATTTTATTTTCTCATGATTGTATACTTTTTCATTAGGTATTAAACATTACATAAAAAAAATATATGTTCCGAGAAAAATGTCCCCACAGGGCATTCACCAATATTACTTATAGATGCTTATGGCATTGAACATCATGATACCATAAAGCAAGACATAAAGTGAATAGAGCCAAGATTTTGTGCTGATTGTTTAAATTATATTTATAGAGGGAGCTTGAAATCTTCCACATAAATTACATTTAGAAAAAAAAATGTCTGCTTCCTGCTACCACCAGGAAGAGCTTGATGCATCCTGTTATAAGAAACCACAAGCGCCCTGAAACAAATACATGGGAAAAGGGCTACTCCACAAGATATACACATGCCAGGTTATACAATTAGATAAATAAAGAAAACTACATAAAGTGTATAATCCCCAGGACCAGATATTAAAATATAACTTTTATTATGCAACAATAAAAATAAAAAAGAACAAAAGCCCTTGGGGTTGTAGCATTCCCATATATATTATTGTTCCCTGATGAACCCCGAAATTGGGGTGAAACGCGTTGTAACGGTTGAACACGAAGAGATTCCAGGATATGTATTTTTCTAGGTATATACTCCTAGTCCTGAAGGTCGGTTGTGCTTAACCCTTTATGTCATATTTTCATATCCTGGTAAATATTGGATGTTTCTTGATTTGGGAATTTTGCATTGTCTATAAATATTCCTACTATGTATTTACCCATTATATAGAGTATTTGTGTCTATCGATAATATATTGTTCTATCATATTTATTATATGAATTGTCCATTTTTAGTATCTACATAATATAATTTGTTAGGACATATTATGGTTCCTTAGTTTAGGTTCCTGATTGGGGGCGCCCTTATTGGGGCGGTTCCACCATTTCTTTGATAGGTAGTCTTAGCTCTTGTAAGGGTTTTGTGTAGGGTTATTTTGTTAGAGTTTTTGTTCTTTTTATTTTTGCATAATAAAAGTTATATTTTAATATCTGGTCCTAGGGATTATACACTTTATGTAGTTTTCTGCATCCTGTTACACAATGAACTTTAATAGAATAGTATGCAGTAAGCTTCCCTTATCTCCCCATAGTGATGGTTGTAGGCAAAAAAAGAATTTCTAATTTAAAGCTATATTTCTATCTGGAGAAAATAAGATATTATTTCTCAAGGTGGGAATACCCCATTTAACTATGAGCTTCAACCTCAATTAAGATATATTCTGAAATTAACCAGCACAGACATAAAAAGACTTTGTGTCAAGCGGTAAAGATTTTTAAAAATTTAAATAAAAAGAAATGTAATGAATCATCTACCCCAATGTGATCTTTGGTCTGCCTGCTGCTAACTCCTGCAGGTCAGGGCTATGTCCAAAGGTATCAAATCCATAGGATCCACTACTGTAGTTATCACAGGGCCCCATGTGGACATGGTGCATAGTTTGAGTTGGATCCACCACCTTCGGTAAATGTGGTGTGTTCCTATGCAGATCCACAGGGATTATGATATAAGCATATGATAAATGGGCACCTAATCTAAGAATCATCCGATGCTCTCCTATAACTGAAGGGCACTATACATGGTAACATGCTTGATCCTCCTATCCTGCCATGAGCAGGTGTGAGTGAATCCAGGCTAAGGCTATGTTCACACGGCTTATTTTGGGACGGATTTCGTTCCGTATTTTGCTCCGTACTGCGCGAAATACGGGTGAAATCCATCCCAGTCATTATAGTAATCCACAGTTCTCATAGAGAACTATGGATTCCGTCTCCTCTCCCTGCTCGCTCTATACGGCGGGCGCGGAGAAAGTGACATGTCAATTATCCCGGCAGGATACGCGCCGTGAATAATGAATGTCTATGGGGCCGGCGAGATGCCGGCCGTCCCGCGGCACACGGCGTAATTGCGGGCGAAATCCGTTCCCGCAATTACGCCGTGGATAAGCCGTCTGAACATAGCCTTACACTGCAGGGTAACTCTAAGCACATTACTGGGGAAAGTTTTCCTTCTTAATTCCAGCAGTTTTCGTTACCGTATATTCAGCAGATGTTAGATATAATAGCACTTCTTCATTTTCAATTATTCTTGTGTCTTCTCTTGATCTGGACTCATCACTTAAAGGGGTGTTCACAATGCTGTTTCAAAGTGGCTGCTTTTCACATCCAACTTCAGGCTCACACTTCCTGTTCAGGCTGTGGGCGGTTCTAAAGCATTAATTGACATTTCAGCTCTGCTATTCTTAGCTAAGCTTGTTAGAGGGACATTGGTGGTGGAGGGATCTAAACAGCGGGGCACAGGGCTCCAGAGCTCTAAAAGGTTACATTTTTCAGTAAGAAACATAAAAATAGTTGCTGATAAGACACAGCAGGGAGTGCTGTTATCATCCTGACCAGGGCTGCTAGAGCAGATAGATGTGGTTAGTAACCTACAGAAGATTGTTTACACAAGCAGGAGATAAGAACTGCTCTAACTTTATTTACCTTTGACTACATATTTAAAGCTAATCAATGTGGTGAGAATACCCCTATAAAGGAGTCCTCTGAATATTTAATGCTAGCAGCAGTGATGATGACCATGTGATGCCACTGCCGAGGGAAGTGACTGGCTATGCAATCACATGTATGACACGGCATCATAGTTTTAAAAGGGTTTCACCACAAAGGCATTTTTATGTCTGGTTTGTCCTGCTTCAGCTCTCAGTGTGCTCAAAAGAGGGCGTGTATGATTTGTATAAACCGCATGTGACCCAGAAGGCTTGAAATGTGATGTGAATGCAGCAAGCTGCGCGTGTCTGACCCAACTCACTTTCTATAACCACACAGAGCCCCTCTATTTCACGTTTGTATATGCTCTTTGTATATGAATATTTACCAAACTTTTGTGTCCGATGAAAAGGGCGTATCTGAAGTAAAACAGAGTCAACATAGTCCCAAGGAGACTATGTTTGCCCAGTAGTCTCCTATAGCTCCACAGCAGCCCGGCCTTGATACATATTGAGATAACTTATACCTGTGATGGAGGCCTGAAACGTGATATGAATGGAGCCTAAGGCCTCGTTCACACGGCTTATTCTGGGACTGATTGGAGCCGTTCTGCGCGCCGGATTTGCGCTGCAGTACGGCTCCAATCCGTCCCTGTCCTTACGATAATCCACAGTTCTCATAGAGAACTATGGATTACGTCTCCTCTCCCCGCTCGGCGAATCCGCTGCGGGGAGAAAGGGACATGCACATTATTTACGGCGTGTACGCGCCGAGAATGACTGTCTATGGGGCCGGCGAGCTGCCAGCCCCCCCGCCCCGCCCCGCCCCCGCTGCACGGCTGCCGGTGTAATTACGGGGCGAAATCAGTCTCCGCAATTACGTCGGCTTTAAGCCGTGTGAACATTGCCTTAGGGTATGTTCACACGGTGTAATTGCGGAACGTGTATTTGCACTTTAAAATGCCTGTAATGCGCCCTGCATTATGAATTACCGTAATTGCAGTGCATACCTCTAAAGCACGGGGGGACCGGCCCCATCCACTGTGACAGTGGATGGGGCTGGTCCCCCCGTGCTTTAGAGGTATGCGCTGCACAGCGTGTACTTCTAAAACACCCGGCGTATTGCGGCGTGTCGGGTACTCGCTGCAATACGTCGTGTGAACATACCCTAAGTGTGTTGGAGTGTGTGGCTGATCTCACTTTCTATAGCCCCGAAGACCCCTGGATTTCATATTCGTATATGCCGTATGTACATAAACGTCTACTGAAGTTTCATGTCCAGCACATATAGCGCATATGAATGTGAAACAAGAGTAGACATAGTCCAAAAAAGGCTATGCTTGCACTAAAGTCTCAGCCATGCAGTAGTATACAATGGGATACCGTTACCAAAGTTTCCTAATGAATACCTGCACTATTGGTCCAAATGTGATGTGAATGAAGCCTTAGCATATTCGACTGTCTGGCTCACCTCATTTTCTGTAACCCCGAAGACCCTTCTGTTTCACATGTACATGAATATGTACTAAACTTTTGTGTCCAGCACATAGAGTTTATGTGAATCTGAAACAGAGTAAATGCAGTCCAAATAACGCTATGTTTGCCCTATAGTCTGCCACACCTGCACTACAGCCTTGCTGTGGTATACAGAGATCCTTTTTACCTGTGAAGGAGGCCCGAAACATGATGTGAATGGAGCCTTAGCGGTTTATTTTATCTGCCCCCCCACCCCTCCCTTACTTTCTATAACCCCCACAGAACCCCTCTATTTCACATTTGTATAAGCTTTACTAAACTTTCTTGTCTGGCACATATGATTGTAAAACACATAGGGCAACATGTATGATTTTTGGCGCCCAGGTGACATTTTTTTGCACACATTAGTAGCGTAGAATGCGCCTGAATCTATGAACCTGTTCTACTGCGGGTCATAGATTTAGAGCTTTCTAACTACTAAGCGACACTTCTGGCTCAGGTAAACCACTTTTAAAGTGCTCTACCTGTTCCAGCAGTAATGCGCCTGGATTTGCCGTACTGAAGCTATAAATGTGTAGAATACTATGGTTGTAGCGCGACACGCCTCCAGCACGCCCCCCGATCTCAGGCACATTACAAAGTGCTGCGGGCCCTTTGTAATGCACCTGATACTGGAGTGCACCCGTTTAAAATTCTAGCGAACTTTCATACATGTCACCCATAGTCTGCTATGGCTTCACCGCAGGGTGATACAGGTTGAAATACCTTTAACGAAGTCAGATGGTGGTCCAAAACATGATGTGAATGGAGCCTTAGCGTGCTTTAGTGACTGGCTTACCTCACTTTCTATAACCCTGGAGAACCCCTTTATTTCATATTTGTATTTCCTATATGTACACGAATGTCTACCAAACTTTTCCAGCACATAGACTGTATATGAGTGTAAAACAGAGTAAACACAGTCCAAAATAGGCTATGTATAGGCTATGGCTCCACTCTCGAGACTGAGATACCTAATACTCAGTCTGTCTGTGCCTCCTCTGGGTGGGTATGCGCTCTTACTATGGGTGATTATATGGTGACATATCATTGATTATTTGTATATTTATATGTATATTTGGTTATATACTATGTTATTTATTTATTTGATATGATTATGCACCTTATGTATACCACCTAATGTGGGGTTGTATCTTTGTGGCACCACCATTTTTAGCTATATGTATTTGTTCTTTGTATTTTTGTGTTTTTTACTATACATTTGTAAATTAATAATAAAAGTTTTATATATATATATGTATTTTTGGTAGTTTTCTTTGTGTGTTGGTGTTGGTTGCTAATACTTGTGACAGAGGCCTGATATGATATGAATGGGGCCTTAGTATATTAGAGTGTCTGATCACTTTCTCTAACCTTCGGCAAAACCCCAAAACGGCTGTATACAGATGAGTGATGCTGGCTTGGCTAAATATCCCTTCTTGCTTTCCAAAGACCCAGTGGGTCAAAAGCAAATTGAGGATTTGTTACATCCAACAGAGCGCACTTGAGCTTCTCAGCTCCTTTCCCATAATGCCTTGTGATATGCAGATGCTTCGTGGAGTGCAAAAAGGCCATTTCGAATCTCCACACGCCTATATAGGCGCTCTCTCTAAGGAGAGATCTTCCTTTTCTGAGCTACTCATTGCCTCCCACTCAGCCAAGCCAGCATCGCTCTGCTCTGTACTGACGAGGGGCAAAACCCCGAAACGGCTGTATACAGATGGGCGATGCTGGCTTGGCTAAATATCCCTTCTTGCTTTACATAGACCCAGTGAGTCAAAAGCAAATTGAGGATTTGTTACATCCAACAGAGGGTGCTTGAGCTTCTCAGCTCCTTTTCCATAATGCTTTCTCTAACCTTGGAGTACCCCTTTACCATGCAGTGACACTGTGCAGCCAGAGTAGGCAGATACTATAAGAAGCACAGGAGAATCTGGAATGAATGACAGATTAGAAACCTTCACTACAAAGCTATGAAAAAGGTTAGACACCGAGGACGTCAGTAAATACAAGCGCCCGTCATCGATGTCTTGGTCCCCTATCAGCAGATCGCCGTTACTGGTCCAGCTGCTTGGACCTGCAGGTAACACTGGTAGAATAGCTCACACAATATAAAATATAAATTACGTCACAACTTAAATAGAAAGAAACTGCAGTCACTTCAAGAAAACAACTTTAGCCATAAATTCCTTCAATGAAAAGTTTCAAAGAAAACATGAAAATCTCGGTCTTGGAACATATTACTCTACTGGTTCTTTTTACAGATTCTGTTTTCAACTTTGCAATATTTTTTAAGCGCTAGTTTTTCTTTTTAAATAAAATTTACAATAGATATAACAATCTGTATAAGTTATACATTATTTTCACAGCTCGGGATTTTACACTTCACACGTCCTCAGACATACACAAGACACTAGTCCTTTCACCTTCATGTACCATAGGATTAGAAAAGAAGGAAAATAAAAACTCCACCGGGTGGCGCCGTCGTGGGATTCCACAGGTAGCAGCTCCTAGCTTGTATTGGCTACAAAGAGAGAAATGGAAAAAAGTGATTATTGTATGGATGCTTCAATGTAGGGATCATGCATCATGACATCGGTAGAAATTTAATGAAAGGGGTTGTCCAGAGGAAAAATAATGTTTACTAGATGGTACTTTCATATGTACTTTCATTACATTTTCTGCGGGCTTCCTGCAGTTCTGAGTCTTCATGGTTCTGAGTCTCCACACACAGGAAACAGCTTTGTGTGGAGCCCAGGAGATCAGGTAACCAAATGGGTGTGGCTTTTGTTTTAAGGCAGCCCTTGAAGCCACACCCCTTTGGTCCTGTCTCCAAAGGGGTTGTCCAAAGAAAATACAAATATTTTCTAAATGATATCTCTCCCATAGTTAAGGCACTTTTATAATGTACTTTCACTACATTTTCTATGTGCTTCCTGCAGTTCTACATGTGTAATAACAGGAAGCTCCATTGTTCTGAGTCTCCACACAGCTTTGTGTGGAGCCCAAGAGATCAGGTAATCAAATGGGTGTAGCTTTTGTTTTAAGGCAGCCTTTGAAGCCACACCCCTTTGGCCCTGTCTCCTAAGGTGTTGTAGAGAAAAAAACAAATATTTTCTAAATGATATCTCTCACATAGTTAAGACACTTTTATAATGTACTTTCATTACATTTTCTGTAGGCTTCCTGCAATTCTACATCAACTGCTTGATGACAGGAGAAGCTTCATGGTTCTGAGTTTCTACACAGCTTTGTGTGGAGCCCAGGAGATCAGTTAATCAAATGGGTGTGGCTTTTGCTGTAAGAAAGCCTTTGAAGCCACACCCCTTTGGCCCTGTCTCCTAAGGCTTGCAACATGAGGGAGACAGAGATTGGGAGGGAAGGAAGAGATAGATAAAGCATAGCAAAGGATCCTGGAGCTTGTAGTTTCACAGGGCAAAGTAAGTCAGCTTTCAAACAGGAAATGCTTCTGCTTGGCCGCAGAGAAGGGAGGCTGCATACGATTTAGCCATTGTTTACCAGGCACAGCTCGGTACATTTGTAACTGAATGGGACAGAACTGCAGTACCAGGTATAGCTAGTACTGACTGTAGGGGACTATGCTAGTGAACAACTAAGAGGCTACTGCTTGCCAGAGTTCCATCAGCTAAATGGTGGGTGTCCTTGGAGTCAGACACCCGTCAATCTAATATTGATGGTCTTCGCTAATGATCGGTCAACAATACTAAAGTCCAGACAAAAAATTCTTTTCATAGATTTTACTGGGGCATATGGACATCATAGAGGGTATCCTCCTGTAGGAGTCTTTGTAGAGAGCCGCTCTGCTGGAGCCCTCCAATATGTATCACATAGTCAGCCATGTGCATAAATCACCGCCATGTAGTACTACAGTCCTCTGCAGGTAAAATGGCCAATGACATCTCTTCAGACCAGACCAGTGCCGACCAACTCATCTCTGGAAGGGCTTCAAATTACAATTGTCTCTGTGAGGCAACTCACTAAAGACTAGATAAATTAGAAAATTGTACATGGCCACCTTTTATTTTACTACAGTTTAGAGAACCCAATTTACTACATTCTGGTAGTGAATATATTTTGATAGAGGGAGGTCCTCTGTTCAGGATCCTCTTAGTCTGAATGAAGAGCAGCTATGAAGAGCGTCTCTCACTCTGGAGGACCTATCCTGTCCTGCACTACATAGACAACCCATTGATATGAATGGGCACTTTGTAATGCTTAATTTCTCCTGTGGTGGCGCTGCAGTGAAGTTCAGCATTTACTATGAAGTTTCCACACCAGCTTTAGCCAATAACTGGGGGTCTCAGCCAGAAGACACTTTGAGATTAGCTTATTTTCAAGGAACCTTTCTAATCCATGGGTATTGTCCAAAGCAGATATTCACTTTAGAGGCACAATACATATTAAAGTGAATGAGTGGGAGAGAGTAGAACACACTGCTCAGTCTACAAGACTGTTTTGAAATTGTTTTGTGGAAATCTAGCAAACTTGGGTTTGTCCTATCTCCTTATTCTTCAGCTAGGGAGTCAAAGCTAAGCTAAAGGGTTGGGGCTTAGTGAGCCCAATGTGAAGAGCAGTGGAGCACCTGACACTGGCAATGAAAGCGCAGGAAAAAGAAACACAACATAAACAACAAAGTGCCCCAAAATACCCTTTGTATAAAAAAAATCTGTCATTATTAACGTCTTTGTATTAATGTATTTGAAAAACAACCTGCCAATAGTGATCATGATTGCAGAAATCTCTCTGGACTGCCAAAAAGCTTATTCCGCTTAAAAGGGTTTTATCGTTTGAAGTGATCGTCCTCTTCAGCTAATTCTATGAGATTGAATTTGAAAACCAGGGTTGAGTCTCTCCTCTCAGCAGGCGTGTCTCTCCTGCCAGGAGGCGTGTCTAGGCATGTCTCTCCTCACTAAAGAGCTGTGACATCATCATTCTGTGTTAGCAGTGGAGGAGGAAGGTTGTCTGGACAGAACAGATCTGTAGTCTTCTGCAGTGTTCTCTTGTGTCTGCAGAGCCTTCAGCTTCAGGCTCCAAAAGCTCCTTGCTGGGCTATAACCAGTTATACACACAGCCTGAACTGATGAAACACATGTGAGGAATGCACACTGCCCTCCCCTCTCCCCCTCCGTTATCAGGCAGGAGACTGTGTGACTGTGTTATGTGGAGGGAACACAGGACATAAGACTGTGTTATATGAGGGGATCTATGAGTTAGTCAGTAATTAGTCAGATCGTTCACCTTAGAGCTGGGAGATGAGTATAGAGCCAGCAGCCCTCTCACCTAGCTGGTTTTACTTTCAGTTTTAACAGCTCAGAGGGGAGTAAACAAAGAGTGGGCAGGCAGCCAATCACAGCGCAGGGGGCGTGTCCGTGGCGTTTCCTATCTGGGGGCGTATCCCTACAGGCTGAATGAAATGTCAGTCAGCCAATCACAGTGCAGGGGGCGTGTCTAGGGTGGAATCTATCCGGGGTGTGTCCCGACTAGCCAATCACAGAAAAGGGGGCGTGTCCCGACTAGCAGCAGCAGAAATAGAAAACAGATGCACAGTAAAGCTCATATCTTCTATACTAAGTTACTGAAGTAACGCAAACCAATTACCAAAGTGCTTATTTTTACTGTCCCCATACTCTGAGATATGATCGTTGTAGCGAGAAAACCCCTTTAAGCACCAGGCCAAAAGAAGCTGTAATGACCGACAACATTTTTTAGTTTTTACCTCCTTGCGTTTCAACAGTCAGAACTTTTTTTTTTTCAGTGACGCAGTTGTATGAGGACTTGTTTTAGGCGGGAGAAGTTCTACTTTTTGGGGGCATAGTTTGAGTTTACATATAAAGTACTACAGAATTTTTTATTTTTTACACCATTCACGTTACACTAAATAAACTGTTAGATTAATTCTACAGGTTATTACAGTCATGTGGATACCTAATATGTGAAGGTTTTATATTTTTTTGTGCAATGTATGCACAATATTTTATTAAATATTTATTATTTTGTTATTTATTTTTTCTACACTTTTTTTTTACTCCCATTAAGGGATAACTATTGTATATTTTTTTTCCCACTTGGTCATGTATTAGCATTCATGAATATGCTAATACATTACACTCTGTGGTCAGTATGACACAGGCAGCATTCAGGGCAGCACACAGTGTGCCCTGAATGCAGGCTTCCTATACAGACAGCAGTGGGGCTGCTCTAGGTCTCCAGAGCTAACTGTACAGACATTGCCCGGACTCCATCGGGTCACCAGGAATCCTGATCACCCAACGGAGCAGGGCAATACCCTCTGATTATGTTGTGGTCACTGACTGCGGCAATCAAAGGGCTAAATACAAATAACACATAATTTATACCGAAAAGTTGACCCCATAAAAACTAAGGGGGACATGTATGAAAACGGCCTTGGTCTAAGACTTTCTTTGTTGCCCATAGCAACCAAAGTTCCCCGTTAATTTTTCCAAACCCCTATATGAAATGGGGCACTCCGACTGGTTGCTATGGGCAACAACGAAAGTCTTAAACCAAGACAGTTTTCATACATGTGTCCCTAAATCTCTGTAAAAAAGCTGCAATTATGTTTTTTTTGCCTTTTCCACTACACACAGAATTTTTCGGGGGTTTCCCAGTACCCCCCATCCCTCCTCGTCCCCTACTATTTTTTTTTTTTTACAGGTTTCCCTTTTGGGCTATGATGGATTCAGTGGACTACATTGGACAGCGATGCGTCTATTTCTTTAATAAAATGGATAACGAGGGCTGGTGTCGGGAGTGATTATTTAAATAAAGTGTTTTTTTCTGTTTCTGTTTGTTTTTTTCATTTTTTTCTAGTGATCGTAATTGCGGTATCGGGAAGACACCTCTCCATTACGATCGCTTGGGCTTGGTGTCAGCCAGTGGTGTTTTTTGTCACCACAAGGCTGACACTAACCCCTTGTCCCCATTACCTCAGTACCCAACGCACCAGGGGTACTGGGAAGTGCCGGGTAACCATCAGAAGCGGACCCTCTAATGTGATGGTCCACTTCTGGGGCGACTGTGAGCTGGTATTTTTAGAATGGGAAGGGACCAGTATCGATGGTCCTTCCCAATATGATAGTATCAAGCTGCAGCTGTCGGTTTTACCTTTGCTGGTTATGGAAAATGGGGAGGAGGGGGGCCCACATTGTCTTTTTTTTCACCAAAAATGTATTTAATGAGAATCTAAACATGGGCATCAATTGTAATGATTACAGGAGTTGCCCATTTTAGGATTCTCAATAAATAAATGTTTTTAAAAAAAATAAAATAAACAACATGGGGTCCCTCTCAATTTCCATAACCAGCCAAGGTAAAACTGACAGCTGCAAACTGATATTAACAGAATGTGAAGGTCCATCGATACTGGTCCCTTTCTGTTCTAAGAGTACCAGTCTGCAGCTGCCCCAGAAGTAGACCCTCACATGAGAGTGTCCGATTCTGATGGTTACCGGCTCTTCCCAGTACCACTGGTATGTTGGGTACAGAGGTAAAAGTGACAGAGGGTTAGTGTCAGCCCAGGGGTGACAAAACCACCACTGACTGACACGAAGCCCGAGTATTAGTAATGGAGGCATCTGACAGACACCACCATAACTATCGCTGAAGTAAATGGAAAAAAATAACACAAACAAAATTAAAAAAAACTTTATTTAAATAAACTCTCCCCGACCCCGGCCCTCGCTGACCATTTTAGTTCAGAAATAGATGCAAAACTGGTCAGACATAGTCCAGCGAATCCAATAGTATTAAACTCCATCTCCTGCACCCCTGAAGGTCATGGCTATGGCAGATCATCTGGGGGCGCAGGGAATGGATGACAGGCCAAGGGGTTAGTCTTCTGTCCCCCTTCAGGAGATTGTGCCTATAAGCTGTGGCCTTTACCTCCTCTCTCACCCCTGCGGCCTAATGCCAACACAAAATACAACCCTCACCTAACATTCTATAACCCCCTGACCACTGCCTATCGCCCCATACACTCCACTCCACCTATAACAGCATGGGAAGTTTGTACAGAGGTGGGAATTGACAGGAAGGTGCTGGAAAAGTGTGCAGTCTAAGATGTTTGTGTGGTTAATTCTGCAGGGAAGTTGTCATGGCGATCTGGAAGAAATGGAGAAAATTAAAGGGGTTGTCTCGCTACAAGTATTGCTTTTTATGTTGAAGATCTTGTAAAAACAAGTCACTTTGCAATATGTGTCCATTAACAGTGTCCTACATATTCTGAGATATCCCCTCTTGTATGGGCTGCATCAGCTTCTCAGATCACTATAGCTACAGACCTGTTCAATCTCTACTGATAGGCTGCCAGCACTGGTCGCTATAGCTACAGACCTGGCTTCTACTGCAGCCTAGTGGAAGCCAGTAAAAACACTCCTGAATTGAAAATGAAACCAAGAAAACAGGACTGAGGTAAGATGAATCAATGTGGTGAGACAACCCGTTTAATGACTCCCATCAGAGAAGACATCACCTGTGAGTCAGTACATTTTATTGTACTGTAATCACTTATATGCCTGCATAACCTGTGTACACTGGAATCTACTCCATATGGTCACTGTATGTCAGGAATATTGATAGTAGTATCACATTTATATTCAGGATCAGTACGGCTGTATTAGTTAATCACTATATGGCGGTGATATGTGGTCATGGTGTTGTGGTATTATTCAATCACTATGTGATGGTGATGTATGGTCATGGTATGGAGGTATTATTCAGTCACTCTGTGGTGGTGATATGTGGTAGTATTATTCAGTCATTATGTGGTGGTGATATGTGGTCATGGTGTTGTGGTATTATTCAATCACTATGTGATGATGATATCTGGTCACGTTGTGGCGATATTATTCAGTCACTATGGTGTGGTGTTGGTGTCCAGTTACTATGTGGATAGTGATATGTGGCAGTATTATTTAGACACTATGGGCGATGTCAGAAAAGAGGCGCTTCCACTGCAGTTTTAAGGCGCATTAAATGAGTGTAGAATGCGACTGAATAAATAAATCTGTAAAAAATCTGGCGTGTGGTATTCCTTGTATAGCATATTTAATGCACCTAATTTAGGCGTATACTAAAAAAAAAAAAAGGCACATAGCATATCATTGCTAGCATATTTGATGCACCTATTTTAGGCGCATTCAAAAGTGTCATGCCTGGCATAAAATGCTCCTAGTTTTGGTGTGTGACAGTTCATTTATATAGAGAATACGGCGTCAACAGTTTTTTGGTGCAAAATACACCAAAAAAAACATTGCAGCCCTAATGGGACATGTCGCCCTATATAGTAATATGTGGTCATGATGTGGCGGTATTATTCAGTCACTATGTGGTCATGGTGAGGTGGTATTATTCAGTCACTGTGGTAGCCACCAACGATGACTCTACTATGTCCTGAGTTTTAAGAACCAGTAGAAGTAGTTAGGACTTGCACCCCATGTATTTTTGGGAAGATCAATGTTGGATGGAGCTATATGGCAGCTTTAGAAGTTTATAGGGCCACACAGTACCTCTCTAGGTCTCCAGTTTCATAGGCTGTGTCATGTACAAAGAGATACTATCTACAGAAACTCTCCCCTAAACACATTGCTTCCAGAAAGGAATACCTCTAATCTGCTGCTAAACAGAGGCACCATGTTACAGCAGACAAACCTGCTGGAAATCTGTTCACCACCCTCAACTGAACACACCAATTACATGGAGACCAACTGGGTGAAAGATGCAAGAGGGATGGGGCACATTGAATTTTTAATATTGTTGTCACAGGAGGCAAGGCGCTAGCAGGTATCATGAGGCGTCTTATCCTTCTCTTCCCATCGAGAACATATGCGGGCTCGGTCAAAACGATCATGCAAATGTATGTGGAGGAATCGGTGGTGGCCAAATTTGGCTTTCTATGATGTATGGCCACCTACCTCATTGCTCCATACATGGGCCCTAACAAACATCACAAATAATAGTTACTAGTGTGTTTTATAAGCCATGGTGCTTAGGTTATCAGCTTTTTAAACTACAGTTATATATGAACCTGGGGCAGGAATTATATTAATAAAAAGTATATAAGTGATTGGTTTTAGTAAAGGGGTTTTCCAGGACATAAAAGGGTTGTCCACTAAAAAAAAAAAAAAAAAAATTCCATACAATTTAGGGCCTGGGTGGGTAAAAAACCCAAAACTGGTATCGAACTGGCCCCCACTGACTGTGATCCGTTCCTCTTCACTTTAGGGTATATTCACACGGGCAAATTTCGTCACGCATTTCGTGTCGTATTTTTGCTCTAATACGAGCGAGATGCGCGCTGAAATTACGGTAATCCATAGTTCTCATAGAGAACTATGGATTAGGCCTCCTCTCCCCGGGCGTACGATACGATCGTATTGTATACGCGGGGAGATAAGTGACATGTCAATTACTTGCGGTGAATACGCGCCGCGAGTAATGTATGTCGATGCCCCCCCATGTCGTGGGTGTACACGGCGATCAGCGCGACTCCCAAATACCCGGCGTAATTGTGGGGTGTACTGCACGCCCCGCAATTACGCCGTGTGAACATAGCCTTAGAGTTCCCGTCCCTGCACCGAGGAGAGGCTTGTGCCAGGTTCACTTAGGGCACAGGTGTCAAACTGCGGCCCTCCAGCTGTTGGGAAACTACAACTCCCATCATTCCCACTGTTATAGATTATACAAATGCATGATGGGAGTTGTAGTTTCCCAACAGCTGGAGGGCCGCAGTTTGACACCCCTGACTTAGGATATAGCCACACAACTGATTTGGACGTTGTAGTCACGGCTATTTTCAGAGCATTTTTCACACCCAAAAAAGCATCCAAAAAGTCTCCAAAATGTCCACAGTTCATTTTCAATCATGTCTATGGAAAACTGCGACGTAGTTCACATGAAACGGTTTTGGAAACTGAAAAAGTAGTGTCATGTCAATTCTTGGAGCATTTTCAACAAGGAAAATTGCCATAGGAATCAATGAAGAGCGTCTAAACCTCATCCAAAACCCTGGCACAATATTGGACTGTGAGAATATAAACCACGTCCAAACCGCATGTCTCAAAACCCTCATCAAATCCTTGTCTGAAAACTGCTGCATAGAAGGCGTTTTTCGGATAAGGATTTAAAGCGAATTTGGATGCTGAAAAATCAGCTGTGTGACCATACCCGATGAAGCACAAGACTGTGTGGAGAGAAGACAACGGAAGTGAAGAGGAACGGAGCACCAGGGCACAGCTAGGTAAGCATCAGATTTTTTATTTTCTTGTCTACCTTGGCCCCAATTTCATGGAAGTTTTGTTTAAGTGATATAATTTTTTTCTACAGAGATGGCTCCAAACCTTTCCACGTATCAGCTGATTAAAATGGCCGCAAAGCTCATTAGGATATGTCATCGATAACATTGGAGGTCCAACAAATGGTGCCCCTGCAATCCGCTGACAGAAGGAGCCATGGCACCAGGGTGGTGTCCCTTTCACCATTTACCAGGCGCAGCGCCATACATTTTGTATTTTATCTGCCTGGTATCACAGCTTAGTCCTATTCAGAACTGAGCTGCAATATAAAACAAACGCAAAAAATGTACAGCACACGGCCTGGTATACAATGACACGGATGCAGTGCCCGGTGCCATGAATTGGACCAATACCAATCTGGTAGTGATGCCCGATCCCAAGTCCTGTAAAACCCCTTTAAGCACATGTATGAGAAATAACATGGTGAACATTGTAAATGAAACACAGGAGGTCAGTACTGTAAAATGTGTAATGGCACAGCCCTAAATTAATTGACCCCCCCCCCCAAAAAAAAATATATCATAAATTTTTTTTTTTTTTTATGAAACCCTAAATGTCGGTTTCTGTTTGCAGGAATGAACTCATGAAAACAAAGGCGTATTCAATTCATGCAGAAAATTAGCCATCGTTAGCAATTAGTATGTGAAACTTTTGGCTCGGAGGAAATTGAATGTCCAAAGATGATCTATAAAAAGGGAAAAAAATTTTGATTAAACCAATTTTTTTTTTCTTGAAATATAGTCTTTGCATCAAAACATGACACCCAAATGATACAGAATTTATCGCTTTATTAGTGACATAAGAAATACCCCTATAGCCAGCAATTTAAAGGGAACCTGTCACATAGAATATGCCCCCTTGCTGAGGACAGCACAAGCTAGTGTCAGACCTGCTGTTCCCAGCGCTGTGTCCCTTATTCTGTAAGATGCTGTAGTTTTAGAGCATTTACCCCTCAAATCTTATTCATGAGTAGGTGTTAGCCCCGCCCACTGACAGTTATTCACATGTTTCTACCTATTCAAAGTAATAGATCAGTTGGGGTGGGCGGGGCTAGCCTCCGATTGGCCGGGTTTGAAAAAAACTGACTCTTCGAATGACTCTTTTCTGGCTGAAAACTGCAGATTTGAGCATTAAATACACGAAAACTCCAGCATCTTACAGAATAAGGGACACAGCGCTGGGACAGCAGGTCTGACACTAGCTTGTGCTGTCCTCAGCAAGGGGGGCAAAAACTATGTGACAGGTTCTCTTTAACCCAAATCAAAATTCAATTTTCAGTAGAACTTGTAAATCAAAGACTGTTCTAGGATATAGGGAGCATTATTGTTTATTACACCATTGTTCTAGATTGAAGGTTTGCAAATAGAAAGAACCCAGGCAGATCCGATACCCTGTCAGGCCTAACGCAGGTTTAAAGGAGGCGGGGGCTGACCCCAGAGAACCCCCTTTTCCCCCCCCCCCCCCCCCCCCCCCCCCCCCCCATGCTCCCACCCCCTGGGGGCCCTGCACCACACCGTTTTGATCTTTTTGCCAGGGTTTAAAAAACCCAAATTTACAGCCCTTGGGCGATTTGTCTTTTTAAGAAGTATAAAAATAAATATTGTGATTTTATTTCAGTAAAAACCCCCGCTTTTGTTTTAAAAATTTAAAAAATTCATCAAGAAAAAAAGAAACCCGGGAGGAAGTCCCCCCGATAATAAAACCATTAAAGCTTTGGGTTTACCTTTTATAATGGCAAAGTCATCCAGTATATGACATGCAAAGAGAGACTAGAATAACCAACCCCAATACTGGACAATCCTATGGAACAGCATGGCATTAAAGGGAACCTGTCAGGTGGTTTAGGCTGCCCTACCTGAAAGCAAGATGTGATAGAGGGAGAGGAGCTGAGCTCTGTGATAGAGGAGAGGAGCTGAGCTCTGTGATATATAGGGATATATGATAGAGAGGAGCTGAGCTCTGTGATATATAGGGATACATGATAGAGGAGAGGAGCTGAGGTATGTGATATATAGGGTTATATGATAGAGGACAGAAGCTGAGCTCTGATATATAGGGTTATATGATAGAGGGAGAGGAGCTGAGGTCTGTGATATATAGGGTTATATGATGATAGAGGAGCTGAGCTCTGTGATATATAGGGATACATGATAGAGGAGAGGAGCTGAGCTCTGTGATATATAGTTTTATATAATAGAGGACAGAAGCTGAGCTCTGATATATAGGGTTATATGATAGAGGAGAGGAGCTGAGCTCTGTGATATTATAGGGTTATATGATAGAATCTATCATATAACCCTATATATCACAGAGCTCAGCTTCTCTCCATGTATCATATAACCCTATATATCACAGAGCTCAGCTTCTCTCCTCTATCATATAACCCTATATATCACAGAGCCCAGCTTCTCTCCTCTATCATATAACCATATATATCAGAGCTCAGCTTCTCCTCTATCATATAACCCTATATATCAGAGCTCAGCTTCTCTCCTCTATCATATAACCCTATATATCACAGAGCTCAGCTTCTCTCCATGTATCATATAACCCTATATATCACAGAGCTCAGCTCCTCTACCATATAACCCTATATATCACAGAGCTCAGCTTCTCTCCTATCACGTCCTGCTTTCAGATAGAGCAGCATAAACCACACGACAGGCTCCCTTTACATTAAAGGGATACATTACTGGAGATTCTTCAGTATGTACAAAAACTCCAGCTGCAAAAAGTTTGGGTTAGACAGTCCTGTAATCATTGCCCTCAATGAAAAAGTAGATTATCTATTGCCCATGAACATCTTGACTTTTGGTTTTCTGGTAAGACCCCTTAACCTGACCCACATGCCCACCCCTAGATGTAAGCCGTTCGATTAAAAGAACCCCATTACACACCCTATTAGGATATCTGCCACATCTATTAGCAGGTACAAAAAGGTCTCTGGAGGACAGAAAGCTCACTGATTTCAATGAAAACTGTTCAGAAAGGGGTACATCTCTCCTTGGGGGGAGCACCATATACGTGTGTAGTTTTGAATTGCCTTTCTGCCCTCTACTAAGCATCTGCATATCACAAGGCATTATGGGAAAAGGAGCTAAGAAGCTCAAGCACCCTCTATTGGATGCCGATGAGGGATACTGGCTTGGCTAATATCCCTTTTTGCTTTCTAAAGACTCAGTGGGTCAAAAGCAAACTGATGATTTGTTACATCCAATAGAGGGCACTTGAGCTTCTCAGCTCCTTTTCCCATAATGCCTTGTGATAATGAGAACTGTGTAATGCTTCATGTCTCCTGTGGTTGCACTGCTGGGAAATTGAGAAGTAGCTCCCTGCTTCTCCCACAAATCACATCCGATTGCTAATAGTCTGAGCAGCAGGACTCCCCGTGGCCATCTTTTCATCTGGGGACCCCTCAACCAAAACGGGAGTTGTTCCAAAAGTTAACATAATTGAAAAAGTCACTTAAATTTTTAGGTTTCTGGAGGAATAATCTGAAAGCATGTATCCAAATTATTTCTACACACACAAAGTAGTAGAATTGCACCATTTTAATCCCAATTTGTCTTGAGACTCCCAATTTTTTTTTCTTTTTACACAATTAGAAAGGAGATGCTCTACAAGTTTTTCCAGTAACACACAACAAATTCAGATTTAGTTGATTTTATTTACAATTTTTGTACATTTTCAGAGCATTACACAATTACATTTGTTTCATATTTTCTGACCTGCAAACAGATACCTTATACTTTAATGAAAAGGAGAGGAAAAAAAAAAACTGGAAGAAAATTAAAAAAAATTTTCATTTGATAAAGTACATCCGAAATAACGTAACAGTGAGACACTGACAAAGCACAACATGTCATAAACCAGAACGTATCCTAAAGAAAGCCAGAAGTAGTCTTTTCTTAAGCAATTGTGTTTGGATAGAGTCATATTTAACATAATGAGATGGCCACTTTTTTTTCCTAATTTTACATCTCCTGGAAAAATGTTTAAAAAAACAAAGTAAAAAAAAAAATCAAAAAAAATCCACCTTTTACACTTCAGACGGAACCTATGTACATCGGCCTCCCCTCTTCACATGCTGATTCGCTATTACTGGGGCACTGAACATGGACGCTTCTTAAGTTTATAGACAACTGGCAAGCCCACGGAGTAGCAGGACACCGCGTGGTGGCCAATGGGGCTACCTGGGCTTTGTTTCTGTCTTTATAAAATTACTAAACCTTTAGTCTCGGACCAAGTGAAATGTTATCGACAGCGAACATTCTTGTGTCGTCTGCAAGGATATGTGTGAAACTTAATGGATGGTCTACATGATTTGTGGCTGTCCGACGCCAGGTCCCCTCTTCACTTCATGGTTAATCCAGCTACAGCGCCGTACATTCAGGTGTGGCTGTGCCTGGTACTGCAGCGTAGCAGTTAAAAGTCCTAGAAAACCCAGATAGGAACATGGCAATTTCCAGCCTGGGGAGAGGGTTAAAAAAAATACCTTAAAAAATGAACAAAAATACACGTTCTAAAATACCTTATGGTTGTGACTAAGCTAGGAAAAAAAAAAAAAAAGAAACGTATGACGTACAACCTCTAATCTTGCCTACCTTACAAGTGGGTGGGATCACGTTTCGAACTGAGTCAGGAGGGCTCGCACTTCTGGGGTGAGCTGCTTGGCAGCCTTAGCTGCCTCTGTGATAGCCTTCCGATACAGGCCCTTTCTCTTCTTATTAAAGCGTGACTGGAAGTTTTCTAAAAAGGGGGACAACTGGGACAAAGCAAGGAAGGAAGTTGTTGGGGACCCAAACCAGGAGATGCTGGCCTCTTGCCGGACAAGCAGGCCGTTATCTTTTCGACTGACAGTTATGGTAAGTATACGGGCAGGCCACCATGGGAAGCCATAGATCTTGGCCCAAACAATGTCCCCAACACATATGGTCCTGCCATCGGGGGTCACGCACTTGGAGACATTTTTGGAAAACACCTTTATTTTCAAGGAATTGCTCAACTTTTTCTCTTCTTTTGAAGAGGAGGAAGATGATGAAGAAGGTGCGTGCATGCTGCCTGGGGGGAAATCAAAGTTTTCAGTAGAACTACACTCAGAAGGGGTGGACTTCAGGTCATCTGTACTATCACTACTACACACTGATGCACTGGAAGAGTCTGCTTTCTTTTGATTTAAGGTCATGTAAACTGTGATATTGCTTTTGCTGCCTCGCTTGCTCAGGGCTTGCTGCTCATCCTGCTCGCCCGGTGGTACACAGACACTTGTGTTCTCAATAGCACTGCTGACCTCTTCGGGGCCATTGGAAGGGGTCTGTATTTCGGAGGGGGCCTCACCTGCTGAACGGGTGGCAGTGTAGCGAGTCTGGGGCTTGAGACCAATCTTACTGCTGCGCAAGCTGTCAATTCCGATCTTGAGCGAAGATCGTTCCTTCGACTCTGTAGCGTTATACGCGTTGAGGTTTTGATGCTAGATCTCGGTGAAGGGTCCCCGTGAAGGTGGTGTTCTGAAGGCGTCTCGTAAAGTGGACTTTACTGTGAACGTTTCTAGAGGAAGCTGTGTCCTTTTTTTGTGCCTTTTCTTTGGCCATTTTTTAAGACTTCCCGAGCCTTGGCGTGATCCATATTCTTACTCTGAAGCACCTTCTTCGTGTGCAGTTGAGCTTTCGGGGCGTGTGTCTGAGAAGCCACTTTGACCACTTTACCTCGCCCGTGACCGAGGTTCGACACCTTGGGCACTGGATTTTTTTTCTGACTCTCGCTCTGGCTCTTCCCGTTGACTTTATGATCAGTTTTAAGTTTCTTATTCACAGTAGTTACACTTTCGTGCCTCCTCCTTTTCCCTTCTTCCAGCTTAAAAGAGTCACTCCCAGTCTTCCTGACCTCCCTCTTGTCCGACACCACATTTTTACACTTATCGCACAATACCTGCCTCGGCCGGAGTTTGATAGCGTTCATTATCGAAGTGGGTTCTTCCCTGTAAATTTTCTTTTTTGAGTCTTTTAATTTTACGTGGAGGGGGTTGAGGTATTGACTGGTTATAGGTGTCCCTGATAAACAAAGGGGGAGGATAAGGTGCTCCTTCATGGAAGAGAGGTGGTGGTTTGGAAGTCCACAGGTTATTAACTCCACAGGGCACGGTGCTGACCTGGAATGGGGGCAACTTCCTGGGGGGGCCGTTCCGTATCTCGTTTGCGCTGGATGGGGTACTTCATTGAAAGATGTGCTTTGTGGCTGACCGGGTTCCTCCGGTTTGTTTTTCTACTCTCGTTTAGGGTGAACGGTTACAGGGATTCCATGAGGTCCAAACCTGAAGACAAAAAAAAAAGGAGCAAAATTACACAGATGATTCACGTAAGCATGCACCTAGAAATATAGGATAGGTAGAAAAAGTTTCCATACAGTGCAGATTTGCCACAAATTCTTAGTGAATCCGCAGCAAAAACTGCACATGTAATATGTGGATTTTGCTGTAAATTCACTCACAGGTTTCACCCCTGCTACATTGAAACAGCGGAAATTTACATTAAAAAATCAGAAACAGAAATGAACATGCTGCAGATCTTAGGGACCGTCCACACAAATGAATATTACAAGGCATGTTTAGTCGTGATTTGGAAACAGTCTGAAAAACAGACAAGAAACCGTCCCCATAGACTTTAAGAGAAAATCGAATGGATTTCAACACCGCCGGCATTCCCGAAAAACTTAAAACATGCTCAATGAGCATTTCATTGGTTCTGGGGGATGGGCAAATCCACAAACACGAGACCGAACTTGTCCCCTGAAAGCTTGCAAAAGACGATAAAATACTGGCTGGATTTTTAAACAGAATTTGATCGGCATCGTACATATATAAAATGTGGACGTACCCTAAAAAGTTCCATTTTCTGTGTTGAAAAACTTAATGCAGCATGTAAATAAGATCTGTAACTGTCATTGCAGAAAAAAGCTAAAAAAAAAAATATAGTAATATATAATATAATGATTAAATGGTTAAATATGATTATATAGGCACACAGCCCGGGGGGGCTACACACACATAATATATACCCACCCAAAGGCCCCACGACATATAAAAATACAGCACCCAGCACACACACGCACATATATAGTACACACTACACACACACACACACAGCACATACACGACCCACGAGACACAACACTACACGACACACACACAACATATATATACACTACACACACACACACTACACACACACACGCCGGCGCACACACACACACACACATATAAAGTTAAAAAATTTTAAATTACACACATGTTTTCTAGTTGCCAGAAGAGAAAACATACAACGCTGTTAGAACCATAAGGACACAATTGTATAGTACTCCCGAAGAGGTGTCGGCTAGGTCACTGTAGACAACTTTGGTGACCTTTTATCTAAATCCATTTTGTGGGACAAAATATTTCCGTATAAGATATATATGTATGTGGAATTGTTCCCATATTTTGGGGCATATCTTGCTTTTAATTATCACCAATTATGTTGTTAATAAGGGTATATTCACATAATCGTGTTGATTTCCGTAGTGTAAATACTCTTTTCGATACGTGGTTGGATATCTTGTCCCTCTCGAACCCAACTTCTAAAAAACAGCATTGAGATTTACTTAGACATTTTACTTTTGACACACGATCTGCGTTCAGATGGAGTAATAACCGATGTTCTCACTGCTTCTTACGATCCGTTCCAAGAACTGACCCTTTCAATTCTTGGTCCGACAGACTCAGCAGGACCCTATAAATAAAATATATGTTAGGTTGACCCTGCTAGCATCCAACACGCAGCAAACGCAGCAGCAGCATGATTGTATCCGATCGATGCTGGAAGCGTTTTTGGATTCGATTTTCGGTATTCCCGCCAGAATCCAAAAACGCTTGTAAACGCCCTGTACAGCCGCCGCAGGGTGGAGTCGCCCGATTCAACCGCCAGTAAGGTAGCTCAAAATAGTTTGTATGGGCCCCTTTAAATACACACCCAATATGGTTACAAATACCCGATTCTCCACATAGAGTTTTTTACTCTACTTGCTTTACATTTTTGTATACTATATTCCTTGGATGTGGATTGTGACTCGCCATTGTACCCATGGTATGAAGGAGGTGTGGGTGGGGGGGTGTGGGGGGGTGGGGGAGAGAATTGACATGCTAATTGTTTGTGGCACTTACGCGCCGCCGACGAGTGCGTTTCAATGGTTGCCCCCCCCGCGCGCATCCGCCCGCCCCGTTGCGGCCCCGGCCGGCCGCGCCGGGGACTGGGCCATCCGCTCCGTCCCCCTGCGCCGTCGCCGGTTTCCGCCGCCGGGTGCGTTCCCCGGGCCGCGCTCGGATCGCCCGGGGTCCCCGGGTTGCCTATGGCGCGCGGCACCGGCTGCCTGCTGCCCGGCGCGCTCCGGGGCCCCTGGTGACGCCCCCGGGGTTGTGTGAGTTGGGGCCGGCCCCTGCGCGTGGTGCTCCCCGGGGTAGCCGTGGCGAGGTGAATGCCGAGCGGGAAGGCTCGGCCGGCTTGCCGTGTATTGGCGCCGTGGCCGGGCCGTCCGGGGTAGCCGCAGGGTTCTCGTGCGGTGGTGGGCCGGGGGCGCTCCTGCCGGCCCGCCCAGACCGCCTGCCGTGGCGCCGTAAGAGCCGTGGCGGCGCTCGCCCCCCGCCGGGAGCGCCGGGCCGCCCCCCCCCACCGTATCTTTGGAAATGATGCGCTGATCAGACGTGTTTTTCAAACACATTGTGTATTATTGCGGCAAGAACAATAGAGCGCTCACAATAAGATAAGCCGGGTGATCATACCCTGGTAGCGGGGGGGGGGGGGGGGGGGGGGGGGGGGGGGGGTGGGGGGGGGGGGGGGGGGGGGAGGGTTATAAGGGTCTTGGGGGGGGGGTGGGGTGGACATTGATTATTAAAATTGACTCTGTGATACATGACACTGTGCTTAGGAAGTGATACGTTTTAAAACCTTTTTATGCCTTGTCAAAATCACAATGTAAATAAAAAAATGTGAGTGCGTTAAACGTACGTCAACATATACACTTGCGTTTGCATACGGTCAGACCATGTAAAAAAAATAAAAAAAAAATATGCAAAGCCATTTTTTTTTTATTTTTTTTACAGGACAGAACAGTATAGCAGACCACACTTTTGGAGGAGTCTTCAAAACCGTATCCAACAAATCCCTCCAGCAGGCTGAGTCCCAAACAGAGTCAAAAGTATGCACTAGGACAATAGGTTTTTAGCATTCAACTCCATAAATATCCAAGGCAATTGCATTTATTCTGTTTGTACGAATGCAAACAATAACATTTAACATATTGGCACGACACGCCTTATAGAACAGTCACTTATCGCTCACTTTTAACACATCTGAGATCAGCGCCCATTACCACTGCTGCAAGGACACGGCGATTCTGAAAACTAAAGCCCTCACATCAAAGGCAGCTATAGCCAGAGAGGTGGTGAGAGGAAGGACGGCACTGACCACATAGGGCCACATGTATGAAAACTGTTTTGGTCTAAGACTCTGTTGCCCATATCAACCAATCAGAGTTCCCCTTACATTTCATATAGTGCTCTGAAAGAATGAAACGGCGCCTATTGGTTGCAATGGTCAACA
This sequence comes from Phyllomedusa bahiana, assembly GCA_025379985.1. Lineage (NCBI taxonomy): Eukaryota > Metazoa > Chordata > Amphibia > Anura > Hylidae > Phyllomedusa > Phyllomedusa bahiana. Next base: position 48,636 of record JAODAL010008579.1, on the reverse strand, counting down.
AAGAAAGGTCTTCGATCAAGACATTTTTCATACATGTCCCCACTAATACTTTAGTCCACATGCCCATGTGGTAGTTGCTTCAATCTTTGATCGAAATGAGGATAGAATCCTTCTGGTGTGTATAAGTCTGCTAATAGATTTGTTCCTCTTAGAGTAGGGCTGTGATGAGGTCTAAGAGCAAGGGTTCCTCAAACGTGGCGGCCTCTCCAGCTGGTATGGAAAACTACAACTTGTTTCCCAACAGCTGGAGGGCCGCAGCTTGAGGATTGCCTGCTCAAAAGGAGTCGGTCCACTACAATAAAACAAACAAAAATGCACTGGCTCTATGTTTTCTTGGACAGGACTGTACAATAAGCCATGGCGAGCTCACAGACAGCTGCTGCACACAGGAGATCAGTGGCAGAAGACAGAACACAGATCCTGGCAGCTTAACCCTTTAGATACTGCAGACGACAGCCGCAGCGAAAGTATGTGACAGAAAGGAGGGCTCCCTCTCTATAACCACCCACCATAGTTACCATGGCTGCTGCAGGACATAGTTACCATGGCTGCTGGCCGGGGCAGAGGCACATACTGATAAGAAGTAATGTAAATAGACAAGTCTTCAGAAAATCACCGTTCCAAGTCCCAGAACGGGACAAAAAGCAGAGGGTAATAAAGCTTTAATGAGAGGGAGAAAAAAAAGGAACTCTCCACGATAAATAGCAAAACACTAAATATATATTTGATATGATATAATATATAAAAGAGGAAAGTATAATATATATATGATATAAATGCAAGTATATAAACACACACACACACGCACCGTTGAAGACCAGAATGTATCCATACACTATATAAAAATACACATCTGGCCAAGGTTTTGATCTCACTTATCTGACATGAAATCAGAATAAACCTTCCGCCGTTTTTAGGTCAATTAGGAAACCACAAATTATTGTATATTCAGTTTTGAATAGTTAGAGAACATGGATGAAAACAGCCTATGTGGTGGCGGGGCAAGCCTTAGGTATGCTGGACTAACACCAGCTCATGGAATAAAGATTATGACAGATAACAGATAACCTGCACAAAGTTTCAATGCCCCCGGCCCGCCCCTTGCAAGGCAGCACAAGCTAGTGTCTAGACTCTGCTGTTTCCAGCGCTGTGTCCCTTTATTCTGATAAGAAGCTGCAGATTTTTAGGAGCATTATACCCGCTCAAATCATTATTCAGAGCAGGATTTTAGCGTCCTACGCCACCAATGGCAAACTCCGCCCACTGACAGTTATACACTACTTTTTCTACCATATTCAAAGAGTAAGTAGTGTTTATCATTTGAGGAGTTCGGGTCAAGCCTCCTGATTGGCCGGGTTTGAAAAAAACTTGACTCTTTGAAATGACTCTAGCGATATGACGTCTTGCCTGGCTGAGAAACTGCATATTTGAGGCATTGGTAAATACAGCGAAAACATGAAGCATCTTACAGAAGAAGGTGGGAACACAGCGTCTGGAAACAGCAGGCCTGACACATAGCTTGTTCTGCCCTCAAGCAGATGGGGGCAAAAACTATGTGACAGTTCCGCTGGTGTAAAGGGAGAGTACGGGAAGATTAATGGCGTAACTTCGAATAGGGAACATTGAGAGTTAAATTTGTAAAGCTCTCAAAAATCTTTTTGAGTGTCATAGTCTAGTTGATTTGAGCGAGTGCAGGGAAGGGTTTTGTTGTGACATTTGTGGTGTTTGCTGGCTATGTGGCCCGGTTTAGTTAGTGTCGGGGAATGGATTTCATTCCCTTTCTGAATCTCATGTGCTGCTGTGGCAGGAAGGTGTGACTCAGTGTGTGCCCAGCCACGGCTCACAAATCTCCATTTGTAATTAGTGGTTACTGGATATGTAAGGGTCGAAATGTTTAAAGTCGGGGACTATCATATACATATAGTAAAATAAATATATATGAATACATACACACATATACCATTGACACACACAAACCGCCTTTGTAAAAACGCACCTCATGACCGAGTGCCCCAAGTAAATCTAGAGTAGCGTCTAAAGCCACTGCCCATACTATGTTAATACTTTTGTCTTGTGCCCAACGCGGCTTTTAACGGTAGAATCAGATGAGCAAATTTTACTTGTTGTCTGGACGTATCCTCAGACTCAGTGTCCGTTACCTCAAGTCAGAGGTAGCAAGAAATTGGCCGTGTGGGTGAAGGAGGAGCTGTATGCACCCAAATGCCTCTGCCACTGAATGCCTTGCCCAGACTATAGACTCCGGTAGGTACAGATGCCTAAAACAGCCAGATTGTACCCAACCCGCTATGTGTGCAAACCAACCTCTGTCTCTCTGTACACACTCATATCCTCATTTTTATGAAAGACGATGTCTATGTGCATGCGACTGTCCTTGGTATTACAATGTGAATGCTAGAGGACCTTCTCACACTTCAATATTCAAATTTTTTTGCGCTTTTTTTCATGGTGGGTAAAGTTCAATTTTTCTGTTATTTTTACTATAGTTTAAAAAAAACAAACAAAAAAAAACAGGCAGTGTTCGCCCCCGCTGGGGGATGACCTTGCGTCGTTGCGACTACTAAGTCTGTCCCCTTAGGTTAGGTAATTGGTGGAACTGAACGTACGCGAATCCAGTGACATCCCACAGCGTCAGCTATACTTCGCGGAGCTGTAAATCCGACTTCTGGAGACGCACACAGACGACTGCTCCGGTCCGCGTTCCGGCACTTGCCAATGGCCCGGGCACCAGCGGGGATCGCTTCGGCTGTATACAACTCCTCTTTCCGGATGCGGCATACAGTGGAGAGACTCTATTGTGGAGTCAGAGGAGTCGAGGTGCGTCGGTTCCTTCTCCACAATAGAACTCCGGAGGGGGAGCCGCAAGCCTGGTCCAGAAGTGCTAGCCGTGGTGCACTAGGCGATGGGGCGTGTGATGTCCATCATGTCTGCCTGCAGGTCCCTGGATGACATCACCGTGGTCCTGTGCCATAAGACTCGAGAGCAGAGATGAAGAACAGAGCCTCAGGTAAGCCTCGAGCCGTCGGGGAGCGAAGTGATTATTAGTGTGAGTTTTTTTATATAGTAATGTAGCCCTAGCTTATACCTGTCCTAGAGGGAGACGACATACCTGACCTATACCGTGCTATGGGGGACCTATGCCATCGTATGAGGGGACCTACCATCCTAAACCAATAGTGGGGACATAACCTGCCTAACCTGCTAAAGGGGGACATCTACCTGCCCCTTAAAATATATTACACACTCTATGCTAGGTCCCAAAAATAATCCACCATACATATAATAACCATGACATCTACTAAATATAATGGTATCCGACTTACATACAAATTCAACTTAAAGGAGGGTTGTTCTCGCTACAAAGAATAGCTTTCAAATTTGTAGGAAACACAAAATAAAGACATTTCGCAAATAAATTGCTTTGTTTCCTCTGTTTTCCCTAAGGAGGATACAAGTGAATTTTATTACTCTTCCCTGTCTATTTCGTAATGTTCCCTCAGTAACCAACCTGTAAACAATTCACCCCCCTGCTTGTTTGTTCAATGAGATAACAGTGAGTGAAGGTCATCACACAGGACAGGCAGTGTCCTGTGCTGGCTCAGCAGTAAAAAAGCTTGAATTATGTAAAATAAACACACTGTAATTAGGCTTTTGGTTTTTTTGGAGGGAACAGATAAGGAAAGTCCTGTTATGTAGTGTTGAGAAGCTAATCTATCTAATTTAGCATACTGAAAGTCACATCAACGGCATGGAAGCTGTACAAGCTGTTATGCAAAATGAGCTCAGTTCTGAACCGGAAGTGACATGTAGTATTTCATTCATGCATTCTCTGAAACTCTGAAGGGAGACAACTCCTTTAAGAACGAACCTACAGTCCCTAACCCGTATGTAACCCAGGGACTGCCTGTAATATCAGGGAAGACCATAAAAAAAATGCTTTTGTTGTGTGTCACTCGTCCATTACAGAGGTTTTTATGTAGGCGATGTATAGTTTCAGGGTTGTCGGGGGCAGGGCTAAAAGTTGTGGTTTGGGCTGTTTTATTGATTAATACTGTAAGCCACCTTGAGTGGCATTTTTACAAACCCCACACCCCCCCCCCTCCTTTTTTTTGTGCCAGTTCCCCCTGTAGCTGGGGCTGATACATTAGCACCCGCACGAAGTGTAGAAATATAGCCTCCAGAAACTTACTGCAGAAGCTTACTTAGGGTCCAAGACAACTCCGCAGCCGCAATTCATTATACTGGGCCCCGATGATCATATGACAACGAGGCTGGAAGCCCTCAGGCACATAGAGTGCTGTGTAAACAGTGATTGGTAAAGGAGCATGGGATGTGCAAATAAAACTATCCCTGCTCTACTCATCTGGATGGTCCACGGGGGTGTGGAGGGGGGCTCTTGCACGTACATCCAACGTCCCCAACTCTAACAGCTGCGACCAATCACCATGTACTACAAACTGCAGGGCAAGTACCCCTTCCAGAATATCCGAGCAAGGTTATGTGCTGCCCCAATGTTTAAAGTCGATGGGTGGCCAAGCAAGCAGTTAAGAAATTATCTTACGCCTGCTTCTAGTGAAGTTATAAAAATGTGTCACTATGGCATATCTGTATTTGAGCTGTCGTAGATGGTCTAATCCACAGGTGTCAAACTCAAGGTCCGAGGGCAGAATCTGGCCCGGACAAACTACCATAGTGTATAAGACCTAGGACTGGATAGAACATAACTTTTATTCAGCAATCAATAAAAGAACTAAATATACCGCTAGAACATTAAAACGAATACCCTAACATTTGTCATGAAAACCTAAGGACGCCGATACAATGAGAACCCCCCCAACAAGGGGCCGGCCTCCGAAACCGGAATCTAAACTATCGTAGCCCTAACTAATCCTAACAAGCTAAGCTATAAACCAATATTCAAAGTACACACAGAAATGAAAATATAATAAAGAAGAAAAAAATAAATAATGTGACTAACAACAAATACTAATAACAAGATGTTCCCAATATGTTCCCCGTTTCCCCCCAATTTTGGGGTTCATCAGGGAACAAAACTATACATAAAAACCACCGGATATTAAGAAAAAGCTTAACGATTCCTTGTAAGTGAATTTAAAGATACCTATTGATGCAATGAAGGGTCTCAGATACATAAAGAACTATCCTTCAGAAAGGTTACCACTATGTAATACTGAATTCAGAAAGTTCGCAGATCTGTCCCACTCAGGCAGCTCTTATGTACAGGCACCCGAGGCTAGACACAGTTGGCATGCAACACACAGGCAGTGGCAGAGCTCTGACAGCCGTACCAAGGAAACCTAGCCACCCTCCAATGGCCCTTTGAGGGCAACCATAATGCTGTTGTGGGTCACGGTGAATATAAGTTTGACACCCCAGGTCTAATCTGACTGGGAGAATGGGGCAGTGGAGGCGCTATAGCTCCTGTCAAAAAGACAAAGTCAGAATCTTTTGAACCCCAACCGTAGTTGTAGGGGTCTCATCACAGGTCGTTTCTGTCGTGATGAATAGGACAATTGGTCATTCCAGTTTCTCTGCTTTTAGAACAGAAAACTGGAATTTAGCCCACAAAGGACATCTACATCATCAGCATTTCCTGTAAGTGCAAACAGCAAATATTCAATTCAGACCAGTGGACTCCAACCTGTGCCCGTCCGGCTAGAGAGAAACTAAAATTCCCAGCATGCTCATCAGTTTCATCCCATCTGGAGACACACATGGTTTAATCTAATGGTCCTCCATTGAATACAGTTAAGTTTATGCTATAGACCTGCCCACACAAATCTTATTCCACAACATTGTGCATACACACCTAGAAATGCAAACAGCAATAAAACGGTGCTAAAGAGCACTAGACAAACAGATGCGCACATTTAGTCACGGCCAACAATACCTCACCCAGCGATGCCGGCAAGCCTACAGCCACTGCCCACAACCCAGGCTGCACGTTGGATCGTGAGTTGTAGGGGGTCCGCCTGCCAAGAGGTCTGACAACAAAACTAGAAGCCTGGCAAGTTTAACCCCTTAAGCCCGACCGCGCTGAAAAATAGATCAAGTAGCCAGAACATTTTTTTTAGTTTTGCCTCCTTGCTTTTTTAACGAGATGTAACTTTTATTTTATTTTTTATTTTTCAATCAACGACGCAGTTTGTATGAGCGCCTCGTTTTTATTCAAGACGAGGTTGTACTTTATATGGGCATACATTAAGTATCACTGATAAATTATTGCAGTATTTTTTTTTTATTTATAGCAAATTTTTTTTTTTTTACACCATTCACATTTTCACCACTTCATAACACTTAGATTAATTCTACACTGTTATTACAGGCGTGTGGTTGATACCCTAATATGTGGTAGGTTTTATGCGTGGTAATTTATGCAGCACTTATTTTTTATTAAATAACTTATTTTTATTTTTTTTTTTATTTTTAAATTTTTTTTTAATTTTTTTTTTTTACACTAGTTTTTTTTTGCACTTTTTTTTTTACTGCCCATTAATGGAAGAACTGTTTTTATTACACTTAGTAAGTATTACATATTCATATATGCTAATACATTCAATGTCTGATTCACTTTGGACACAGTCAGTGATTAGACAGCACACAGTGTGGTCCTGTCACTGGCTTAGGTACAAAGCAGACAGCTCTGGTGCCACACTAGGTCCCGCAGCACTGACTGTCATTCCATTCCCTGAGCTCTGTCGGGTCATCGGTGTACAATCATCCCGACATGAGCCGGGGAACCGTTGGGCCTCCTTTGATGCGCCGGTGAGGGTAATGCACCGCCGCAATCAAGGTTAAAGCACCTGGGTTGGCGGAGGTTTCCTCCGCTACCCGTGGCTTTGCCGAGAACTGCTCTGGATCAGGGATGTGTATCATCCCCGATCCCAGCGCCGCTGTTGTGTGCCGGGCTCCGCAAACTCCGTATGTCTGCACGACACCAAGAACGTCGCGCGGCAGACGAACGACCTTCACCCGCGTGATCGCCCAAAAGACGGTGGGCTGTCGTTTACGGAGTTAATGTAATTAGGATCTCTCCACGTGCAAAGCGTAATCCTCCTTATGTGACATCCCATGCTAAACAAAGGCAATACAGCTCATGCAAGCCCACGGCAGCAGACTGTTTTGAAAGGGGTTTTCCATATCACATCAGACCTTGATGTTTTGTTGTTGTCCCGGAGGAGGATTGTCTGACACAAGTCCATAGGTTTAGAAACCCCTTAAATGGAACGCGTCATCATGAAAATTTACTTATTGTTTTAACAGTCGCTTTATTTATGTTAAACTAAATTATACAGGGAAAATTTTTTTTTCTCCTCAACCTTACATATTTTTATAAAAAATTCTTAAAGGGAACCTGTCACACGAGATTAATGCCGCCCTTGCTGAGGACAGCACCAAGCTGAGTGACAGACCTGCTGTTTCCCAGCGCTGTGTCCCTTATTCTGTAAGATGCCTGTAGTTTTTAGAGCATTTGATGCTCAGATCTGTATTCCATGAGCAGGTGTTATTCCCGCCCACCAACAGGCTACGTCCGCCCACTGACATTTATTCACATGTTTCTACCATTCAGAAGTAATAGGTTTTAACAGTTGAGGTGGGCGTGTGCTAGCCTCAGGTGGGCGGAGGTAGAAAAAAACTGACTCCATTACTTTTCTATGGCTGTAAAACTGTCTAGATTTGAGCATTAAATGTTTCCTAAAACTCCACATCTTACAGAAGGGACACAGCGCTGGAAACAGCAAGATCTGACACTAGCTTGTGCATACACTCAAGCAAGGGGGCGTAACCTATGTGCGAGGTCTCTAAGTCCATGCAGCTTTCATTTGGCCTTCTATCTCAAAATTAGTCTGACACTTCCTTTCTGTAGAGAGATTCTCATGTATTCAGCTCATTAATCAGCACAAGCAGGTCAAAACTGAAAGGAAGACACCAATGAGTGTATAGATAACACAGGATCCACCAGTCACAATAAGAGATAGTCCCACACTCCCCTCCTGCACACTTACTTCTTCCCCAAGTCGCCAGAGCCTACAAAAACTCTACTATAGAGAGTCAATGGGAGCAGGGGGTTAGTCAGTCTTAAAGGGGTTGTACTCACGTACATCGATCATTTACCTCAGTCCTTTTTCTCAGTTCATTTTCCAGATGTGGTTTACTGACTTAATGGCTTCTACAGGGCTGCAGTGATGACTGCTGAGGACACCAGGTCTGTAACTATAGCCGACCATGTGCATGCAGCCAATCAGGCAAGGTCGAATAGGTTCTTAGCTATATAAGACCTGTGGAGCTGAATGCATCCCATACAAGAAGGGGATTATCTAGGAATAAGGTAGGACACTTGTTAATATACAACATATTACAAATTGGGACTTGTTTTTTGCAAGATCCTTTACATAAAAAGCAATCCTTGTAGTTGATACAACCCCATTAAGTTCCTATATGCATGACGCTGCTGTAAAGTATCTCTCTAAATGATGTAAAAGCAGTGCAGGCAAGATGGCTGCCCCCACCATCATATATAGACAAGTGAATTGGGAAATCTACAATCAGAAAATAAAAACTGCTAAGAAAAGAAGATGGATCAGGGGCTTGATTTAATAGATAAAAAAACAAATTGGCGACAGATTCCAATGACTGCCCACGGTCTTTGAGAATTTGCTGCAGGCAGAGGGGGTTTGACATCTGCGCTAGGAACTGAGCTGTAGTTGTCCGTTCCGTTCCTAGAGCTGTCTCTCTGAACGGCAGAGGAAGCCTCCGATCCCCGCTACTTAGAGGGGCTTTGCCACGATCTCATTTCATACCTCCTGCACCAACGCTGTGTTCTCAGAATTGGCGTGTGGAGATTTGTTTTAATTTGCATATCATGTGACCCACAGATTACATCACCTGGCCTTTCCTCTCTCTAGTCAAAGAAAGGTCTGTTTATGTAAAGCATTGTGAGTAGCTTAGAAGTAAAGTTTTTTACCGTCAGACACAAGGGTCCTAGGTTCAAATCCTTGCAGGAACCAAACCTGTGGATTTATTTTCTCTTTATCAATGCACAGACTCATTGAGGTTTCTTGTTTGTCATTTATTTTATTGCACTGTTGACTAATTACTAAGGAGAACATAGGACAGGGAGTAGGAGTGACATCAGGGGGCAGCCTGGGGAGGTTTGAACACCTCAGTAGCTTGCCTGAGAGGAGAGGTTGATTCTGAGCATGTCTGTACCAGGACTGAGGATCTCTCAAGCCCTGGTCTGTGATCCCTATGGATCATTAAAGAGCAAGCTAAAAACCAAAAACTGTGCGCAGATAGTTTTTAATAATAATTAATGTGAAATTGTTTATTATTTAATTTGCAAGCTTCCCACGTCAATTTTACTTCGTGGCAAAACCCCTTTAACTCTTTGATTGCTGTGTCCTGTGTCTGCGACATAAAGAGGATTCCCCTGCCCATGAGGTCACTGGGATTCCCTGTGCCTAGGTAACATAATAAATATATACAAACACACACAGTCAGCCCTGAGGACCTAGAGTAGCCCCAGGGCTGTCTGCATAGTAAGTCTGCTGTTAGGTCACAGTGTGTGTTGCCCTGACAACAGCCTGTGTCATACTGACACAGTGTAATGTATTAGCCTACAGGAGTATGTGAATACATTACTAAGTGGGAAAAAAAAAAAAGTGGAAAATAGTTATCCCTTAATGGGATTTAAAAAATACTTAAAATAACTAAAAAAAACATTGTGCATACATTACAAAAAAAACCCCTACACATTAGGTATCCACACAACTGTTATAACCTGTACAATTAATCCAAGGGTATGTTCACACGGTGTATTGCGGCGCGTACTGCAATATGCCGGGTGTTTTAGAAGCATGGGCTGGCCACTACGGGGGAGGAGAGGTGGCCCCATTCACTTCAATTATCCTCTGTGTGCAAAAAAGCACAGGAGAAGAAGTACTATCCACTTCTTGTTCACTCCGGTGCCCGATATGCGTCGGGGGAAGACAGAGTTTTTTTTTACGGAATTTGCCGCAATAATGCTTTTTTTGGGGATTTTGCCGCTAAAATCCTTTTCTTTTAACAGATCTTACGCTAATCGACAGTTAACTTGCTGAATGGAAAGATAAGGGTGTTTTTTGTGGATTTGGTGCAAAGAATCGGTGCAAAATTTAATAAAGCAGTAGCACTCAAAGGAACAAATGTGCCTTCACAATGGCTATAGTGGTATCTAAAGGAAGTGACCTACTCACAATTTTAACGTTTCCACCTGTAGGGTGTAGCTTACAACCAATGTCTTAATTTTGGTGCAAACATTAAAAGCATAGGCAAAGACGCACCAGCAGTGGACAGAAAACTGGGGTTTCTTTCATAACGTTTATTTTTAGTCAATTCGTTTTCAGGTCGGTTTTTTTGTCGCAGCTGCATTGTTGTCAGAGCCTAGAAGTATCATATGAGCTCCGTGTATTCAAGGGACTGTCTCTAATTAAATGGGTTGTCTCACTACAACCAATGTCATTCAAATTAAAGATCTTCAAAAAACAACATCGTTTGCAATATATGTCCAAAACAAATCTCCTACTGATTCCTAGATGTAACTTTTGCTTTTAGTGCACAGAGGCTGCTTGAGGTCTCTATATTCACCGACCTTCTTGTTTTCTCCCTGATATGGCCAGTATCTCCGGGCATCTTATCGACAACAGGTCTCATCGGGAGCGAGCACGCAAGTTTAACTAACGTCCTGTCCTTTTGTTCTCTCTCTGTCCTCTCTCTGGCCTCGCGGCACAGCTCAGTGATTTAGAGCAGGCATACAAGAAGCCCCTGTCATTATCCCCTGCTGCCTTATCTGTGTCACAGCCTATTTATTAACACTGCTGTTAACTATTTCCTGCCCTAAGTCATTTCAGCTCAGATTCCAGCCTAGATTAGCATTCACTCTCCTTTTACCTAACCAGCTTCACTGCGTGAAGTGAAGTGATTCAGCAGGAATAGTCAACAGTCAAGTAGAATAGTAAATTAATGCAGACAGACAGATGTAGCACTGAGATTAACTCCAAGCAAAATACAACAGATCTGCCCAGCCCTCGGCAGCTATCACATCAAGATTAATTTGAATCGCTTCCCCCCTCCCAATTCCCTGTGCTGGGACCCCCGGTCATGTAGGGGTGAGAGAAAATATGTGCTGTGACACGGTGGATGCTATTGAATAGTGAGCAGCAGGTGAAAGAGAAGCTGTGATCTGAGATGTTCTCCCTTCCAATGCTGTTTAGCATCGGGAGCGAGCGCAGCACATTACGTCACAAGATGAAGGGAGGGGGGAGAGGAGCTCCAGGATGCCAGTGCCGCCCCTAGCCCATGATTTCAAAACTACAGCTCTTAGGACAGCACCAAGGTAGGGATGAGAAAGCCATTCGAGAGACAACTCCTTTAATTTCTAGATTAACGCCCTATAGACGACCTGGACGTGAAGCATGACGTCCTGCGGATCGCGCGTAACTCTAGAGCATGTCGCAATAACTAAGGGAGACTGCAGGAGGAGATCTGGGCGATCCGTGCAGCTCCTGCCTTCTGACAGACATCACGAGTGGCAGAGAATTGCCTTCGGGTTTGTCTTGACGTCACGATGCCCTGGCCCTTGCCCGGCATCTTGACTGACAGTTGTCATAGGAAACCAGTGCCACAGCTACAAGCTGTGTAGTGATTCCCTAATGAATGAGAGGAACATGAAGATCACTCCATTCCAAATCGCCCTGTGGGAAAAGTAGAAAAAAAAAAAAAAAAAAAAAAGGTGAATAAAAGGAAAAATAAGAAAAACACAAACACGAAAATAACATAAAAACACCACACTAAGGTTGGACACCTGTCCCTTTCCCCCTTTTACAAACGTCCAATCCCCCAAGAAGATAAAAAAATAAAGTACCCAAATTTGTAGTATCGCCGCGTGCGTAACGACCTTCCCTATAACACTGTCAATCGTAATAAACCCGTACGTTGAACGCCGGTAAAAAAAAAAAAAAAAAACAAAAACAAAAAAAAAAAACAATCACATTAGTTAATGTTGTTTATTGTTCAATCCCACAATCACATAAAATGGAATAAAAAGCGATCAAAAGCCTCCTATACAACGCCAAATTTGTAAACAATTTAAACTTCAGATCATCCGCAAAAAAAGAAAAGTCCTTACACAACTCGGTATACGTAAAAATAAAAAATGTATGGCTCTCAGCAGACAGCTATGCATAAATATTGGTATTTTACACACTAAAAAACTTTATTTAATTTTTTAAAAGTCTTCAACAAGAAAAACTATATAAACAGGATATCGTCGTAAATCGTTAACTGACCGCACAGAGTAAAGCTAGCTTATCATGTATATCTGCCGTTGACCCTGTTATATATATATATTAGTAATATATATAGTATATATATATAAAAAAAAAAAATAAAAAAAAAAAACACTACTAGGATTTCAGATATTCATTCTCCCCCTATCCTTCCAAAAAATGGATTTAAAAGGCGATCAAAAAGGCCTTGTCGCCCGCCAAAAAAAGATACTAATAAAAAGACGTCAACTCAATCCCGTCAAAATAACAAGCCCCTACACAGCTCCAAACACAGAAAAATTAAAAAAGTTAATGGCTCACATTACTATGGCGATGCAAAACATGTTTTCCTGGTTAATAAAAGTGTTTTTATTGTATAAAAGCAGTAAGAACATAAAAAAAAATATAAGTATACAAATTGGGTAACGCTGTAAATGTATTGACCTGCTGAGTAAAGCTAGCATGTCATAAAACAGGCAGAGTGAACCCGAGCGTATAAAAAACAACTATCAACCAAGATTGCTGTATTTTGTTCAAAACGTCTCAGAAAATACCTTACTAAAAGTGTAACATGTCATATCACCCCCTAATGGTAACCAACAAAAACATCAACTCATCCCTCAAAAACAAGCCCATAATCAGGCGCAGCACTCAGCAAAAAAAAAAAAAAAAAGAAGTTATGCTGTCAGAATAGACAACTTAACAACGGATAACAGACGTCGTGTGGAAGCCGAGCGAGAACGCAATTTTTATAGCATATTTCATATTGTGAAAATTACTAAAACAGAAAAAAACTACATAAAATGTAATCTCATTGTAATTATACCGACCTCCCATAGTAAAGATATCCTGTCATTTACACTGCACTTCTGAAACGCTGTAGAATTTAAACCTAAAAAATCAAAAAACAATGATCGAACTGGCGGTTTTTTTCCCCCCATTCATGTCCAATGCTAAAGAAAAAAAAACTATGGAACCCCAGTGCACTCCAAAATGCCCAGATACAAACCCCTATATGATATCCTATTGGTTTTGAAGTGTTGTCCAAAATTGGTGGAAACTTCTGTAAGTGTTTTCGCCCTGTTCTTCTACTAGTTGGTGCTTTGCAAATGCGACATGGCCCCCACCAAAAACTGCGTAACCAAAGCCATATAGCGCTCCCGGGAGGGATCGGTCACACCTTCTAAACGCCCAGCCCATGCGCCCGAAAGCAGGAGCAGTTTACACCCACCATGTATGGTATTGCCAAACTTGGAACATGGGCGAATTGGCTTTAACAAAATTTGGGGTTCTTTTTTTTTCGCCAAGTATTCCTAGTAAATATGAAAACTTGTATGTGCTAAAATTGCAAATTCTTGAAAAAAAAAAAAATCTTTAATTTTCACAAGCCAATGCTAACAAAAAATTTGTGAATCACCTTTGTTGTCTATATACTCACTGCACCCCTGTATATATTCCTTAAAGGGGTGTAAGTTTTCCAATATGGGTTTTTATTTAGGTGTGTTTAATTAAGTTATTAGCACTTAGGATTGGTCCGGCAACGTAATAGCGCCTAAATAAAATCTTATTGAAAATGAGACCCCAGATTCCCAGTAGAGTGCTGTGCTCCTATTCTGTGGCAATTATGGTTGAGCAAATAATGCACTAGGGGCCACAATATGGGATATCTCTAAAAACGGCAGACCTGGGGGAAAATGATATTACAATTGCATTACCTAGTCACATTTACCATATTCCAGTGGTATAATGGATAAATATTGAAAAACTGTCAAAAATAGTGAAATTTTTAAAATTGTTCACGTCACGTTTGCTTTTAATAGTGTCTGTGAATACCTAAATGGTTTATCAAACTTCCTAACACTGTTGTAAATACTTTAAAAGGGGTTTAGTTTCGTAGAAGTGTAAATTTATGGGGTAATCTAACATGCAGGCCCTTCAAGAGCCACTTCAGAACTGTGAGGTGTGGTCCCTAAAAAAATGTATATTGTCAAATGTTTTCTTGTAAAATGGGAGAAATTACTACTAAGTTTCTAACCCCCTAATGTGGGTAAAAAAAAAAAAAAAAAGATTTAAAAAATGATGCCAACCTATAGTGGACATATGTAGATGCTAGTTAAAACTATTTTGTGGTGAATAATTATCTGTCTTGCACGCAGAATTTTGGAACTTTTAAAAATGACAAATTTTTCCAAAATTTTTCCCATAAAATTTTTTATATTATTCACAAACAAACAAGGATTATATGGATCAAAATTTTTACTAACTTAAAGCACAATGTGTCACAAGAAAACAATCTCTGAATCACATGGATAGGTGAAAGTGTCAAAAAGTTATTCTCACATAAAGTGACAGATTCCAGATTTCAAAAATAGGGCTGTCAGTAAGGCCAAAACTGGCTGGGTCCTTAAGGGGGTTAAATAAATTACCTTCTCTGAGGTCCAGAGAAGCTTCTGAGCTAATGTAAATAGTAGAGTAATTAGTCTTTTGTCTGAAAGATCAGATAACACACAAGCTCTCACTGCTGGCCACAACCTGCGTGATGACATCACTCCCTGCTATCAATAGAACAAACAGCAGGGGAAAAAGGAAATACACGGGCGGTCCCCTTGGGAAACCTGAGAGCCCTCAGGTGGTGATAAAATCATTTGTAGCTCCTTAACGAAAAAAGATGAACAACGCAATATATTTGGAAAATGTCTTCATTTAGTGTTCCCTACATTTTGAAAGCTAATCTTTGTAGTGAGAAAACCCCTTTAAGGGGTTTTCTGATCAGGATAATTCACAGAGCCTGCTCTTCACAGCCAGCTTCAGGCTCACACTTCCTGTTCAGGCTGTGGGCGGTTCTACAGCAGTGACTGGCATTTCAACTCTGTTATTCCTAACTTAGCCTATTAGAGGGACATTGATGATGGAGGGGTTTAAATAGTAGGACAGAGCATTAAAGAGAACTAAAGGTTTGAAGCTTGTCAGTAGGAAACAAGCAAGCTCCTGGGCTGCTGATAAAACACAGCAGGGAGTGACATCACCATCACGGCCAAGGCTTCTACAGCAGGGATAGGTGGTCAGTAAGTTAGGGAAATTTGTGTACACAAGCAGAAGATAAGAATTGCTGTAACTCTGAAGGAAAGTTAAACCAGAACAGCAATGTATTTGGTAATAGTCTTCATTTACCTTTGCCTACACGTCAATGTGTTGAGAATATCCCTTGAGGTAGGCAGATGGAGACCAAAAGGCTGTACTTTTAGCCTCCTCCGAGTGGTATACATCACAAGTGACATATTACATCCCAGTCATCAAAAATATACGTTCAGCCTCCTTCTCTATTGATAACAGGGCCCGCTTTACATCTGTTGAAACGGATATCACTGCCAGGGTACATTAAAGGGGTCTTATCACAAACACTGATGGCACATCCAGAGCGGGCCCCTGTAACTGTCGAATCGGAATAGACAAGTGTCCACTCTTGCCCAGTTACTCTCCATAGTAACATTGTAGATAAAGTTCGAAAAAGACACAGGTCCACGAAATCCAGTCTATAAACTTAGAATATTGATCCAGAGAAAGGCAAAACCCCCTATGAGGCAGATGCCCAAATGTCCCATACACGAGGAATGTCTTCCCAACTCCAAACAGATTAAATCCCTGGATCAACGTCCCATCTCCAGAATCGAGTCCCCATAACCTGTAATATTACATTTGTCAAGAAAGGGATATAGACCCTTCTTGAACTTAATGACTGTCACATCACACCCCTCGTAGCAGGAGCCCACATCACACCCTCTTGTAGCAGTGAGCTCCACCATCACACCCTCTTGTAGCAGTGAGCTCCACCATCACACCCTCTTGTAGCAGTGAGCTCCACCATCACACCCTCTTGTAGCAGTGAGCTCCACCATCACACCCTCTTGTGGCACGGAGCTCCATAGTGTCACTGCTCTTACAGCAAAGAATCCTTGTCGTTGATGGTGAAGCCTGCCTTCTCCTAGCTGCAGAGGATGCCCCCCTGATGTTGTTACAGGCCTAAGCAAGAGATTTACATACTGTCCTCCCACACATTTGTATACGGTAATTAAATAATGGCCCCTAAACCGTCTTTTTTCCCCAAGCTGAATAATCCCAAGTTTAATAGTCTGTTTTGGCATCATAATCCACCAGTCTCTTAACCTATTTGGTCGCCCTCTTTTGCACCTACTCAGCTATGTCCTTCTACACCAGCTCCATTCATTGCACTGGGAGTTCTGAGTACAGAAAAATGCATCTGCTCGTCCTTTAACTCCAACTAAAATGAATGGAGAGGAACTGCTCAAGAGCGGCTACTTCTTCACTATGATTGGACAGCTTTAGGGTCCCGTTCTGGAGACAAAAGTGGGACTTGCACCTAGCACACATTGATGGTATATCCATTTAAAGGGGTCGTCTCACTACATTGATTCGTCCTGTTTTCTTGGTTTCCTTTTGAACTCAGGGGCGTGTTTACTGGCTTCTACTAGGCTGCAGTAGAAACCAGGTCTGTAGCTATAGCAACCAGTGCTGGCAGCCTATCAGGAGAGATTGAACAGGTCTGTAGCTATAGCAACCAGTGCTGGCAGCCTATCAGAAGAGATTGAACAGGTCTGTAGCTATAGCGGCCTGAGAAGCTGATGCCCATACAAGAGGGGATATCTAGGAATAGATAGGACACTGTTAATTGACACATATTACAAAGTGACTTATTTTTGCAAGATCTTTAACATAAAAAGCAATCCTTGTAGTGAGACAACCCCTTTAATCACAGAAGAAAATGTGAACCCTCATAATAAATAATGTATAAAACGTAACTTCTAATGAGGAAAACTAACCCTACAAAGACTCTAACCCAAAAGCCCCTACATAAAGGGGGCAAACCGTCCCAAGAAGAGCGGCCC
Source organism: Phyllomedusa bahiana (assembly GCA_025379985.1). NCBI lineage: Eukaryota > Metazoa > Chordata > Amphibia > Anura > Hylidae > Phyllomedusa > Phyllomedusa bahiana. The sequence continues at coordinate 31,388 of JAODAL010008579.1, read as the reverse complement.
TGCATTCTGCCCTTTCCCAAAAAAAAAAAAAAAAAAAAAAATCCAGTTTCACCTCCAATAAAAAAAAAAAAAAAAAAAAAAAAAAAAAAAAAAGGAGGCGACAGAAGGGATACAAGCTACACTGGGTAATATATAGATGAATACCACAAGAGAAATATAAAACACCAATCATGCAATAAATGTCAACTATATGAATATTTAAAAAGAACTAAAACCAAAACAAAATAAGAGCTAGGCTAAAATACTCCAAAAGGTTCCAGAGACAACTCCGGATCACTCCAACGCGTTTCTCCTCTGGGTAACAGGATCATCAGGGAGATAAAGGAGTGCACAAGACATATAATCAACAATATATACGGGTATGAAAACAATAATCAGTGTAACTATATCAAGACCGTGATAGGGGTCATCACACCCGAGAGCATGCCATGATCACGATACAAAACTCATGGTAACCGGGATGTACGATGGTAAATAGATCTCACCACAGTATGGCTACATGATACAACCCAGTAAAAGCTGGTGGTCATATTCTACCCATATTCCATCAACATTTGTGATAAAACAGGACATTAATTGTGAGGAAATAAGGATATCATGCAGTGCCGTATTTCCTTTACCATGACTGTGATTAGTGCAGTCCCACCTATCTCGGGTCAGGCTCCCAAAGTCCCCTTTTAGAACATAGTCAATGGCGCCTTCAGACAACACTTCATTCTGTTCTATGGGAGTTCCCAGTACAGGTGAGCGCTGTGTTTGGCTGTCCTCAGAGCCCCCATAGAACAGAATGGAAAGTTGTGCGAGTGTGACCGACTCTCTGTTCTGAACGGAGACTTTTGGGTCCCCGGCCCGAGACAGGTGCGGATCCCAGAGGTGCCAGCAAAGTGCAAGATGAGAACAGGACACATAAAAGGAGTTTTCTGAAGGGACTTATGAAGACGCAGGCGAGACAAGAGACTGTTACATTTACAAGTATAGGGCCTGGTGTCCATGGATAAAGCCTGAGTAAGGGTAGGTTCACGTTTGTGGTATCTGTCAGGGTACTGTGAAAAAATGTACCCCAGTGGATACGGCAACACCATAAGGGTATGTTCATACGGTGTATTGTGGCGCGTTAAGTATCCGTGTGTCTCGGGAGCTTGCGCTGATCAGCCTGCTGGCCCATAGACATGCATTACTCGCGGCGCGTAATCGCCACGAATAAATGACGTCACTCATCTCCCCGCGGGTACAATACGATCGTATTGTACGAGTGGGGAGAGGAGGCGTAATCCATAGTTCTCTAGGAGAGCTATGGATTACCGTAATTGCGAGGCACATTTTGCCACGTATTAAGCGCAAATACGTGGCGAAATGCGGCCACAATTATGCCGTGTGAACATACCTTAAGGGCTAATAGAAGAGCTGTAGTCCAGCGTCGGCTACATTTTTCTCTATTTCCCTGTGCATACTCTGCATTTATGGGACAGAACAGTGTAGTGTACTCCGCTACTGTGTCCTGTAAAATAAGCTTATGCGCCAGCATACAGAGCAAAATGTAACCGACACTGGGCTACAGCTGCTCTATCCTCTATGGGGCCGCGGAGGCTGTGTTGCAGTATCTGTCGGGGCCCCACCCTAAGACTGACTAAAGAACCAGCATTACATTAGGTTTCTGACATGGACGTTTGCACCTCTTCCTGACCACGCACATTTTTCTTTTCCTTAAAAGGGTTGTCTCACTACATTGATTCATCTCACCTCAGTCCTGTTTTCTTGGTTTCACTTTGATTCGGGGCGTGTTTAACTGGCTTCCATAGCAGCAGTGAAGCAGGTGTACTATAGCAACCAGGCTTGGCAGCCTATCAGGAAGATTGAACAGTCTGTAGTATAGGGACCAGTGCTGCCAGCCTACATGAGAGTTTGAACGGGTCTGTAGCTAAGCAACCAGTGCTGGCAGCTATCAGGAGAGATTCGAACAGGTCTGTAGCTATAGTGCCCTGAGGAGCTGATGCAGCCCATAAAAGAGGGGATATCTAGGAATAGGTAGGAAAATGGTAATGGACACATATTGCAAAGCGACTTGTTTTTGTAAGAGCTTTAACATAAAAAGCAATCCTTGTAGTGAGACAACCCCTTTAATACATCCAGTTTTGAATTCTAAAATGCGTTTTTGCGCTGTTATTCTACTAATTTGTTTGCTTCTTTTTCCTTAATATGTTAGGCTTTATTTTAGGGTATGTACACACGGCGTCTTTTCGTCCATGTTACATACGCTTTTGAACTGGGTGTTTGGATCCGTCTGTCGGTCCTTAAACGGACCCAAACCTGCAGCTAATAGCAGTGTAATTTTACATTACTTTTAATATGAGACACGCATTGGCATTCAGACGAGTGATCACCGATGCGTCTCACTGCGTCTTTCGAATCCGTTCCAAGAACTGACATGTCGATTCTTGGTCCGAAAGACGCAGCATGAGCCCTATAATAAACTATATGATGCGATCCTGCTGCACCCAAGCCCGCAGCTACATGTTGGATCTGATCGACGCTGCGTTTTGGGATGCGATTTTCTGATCCAACACAGATCCAAAAACGGCGTGTGAACATCCCCTTAATGTCATTTTTAGGGTAGCTTCTTACCGCATATCGGATACGTTTTTTTCAATCCATAAATTAACGTATTGAAAATCAGTCTGAAATCTGCATCCAAAAGAGCCTCTGTAATGCATAAAGATAAATATTTGGATACGTTTTTCGGATGCACATTTCACTACGTTTTCTTTTGAATTACCAATGCGCGTTTAAGCCGCACAGACGCACCCAAAAACATAACAGAAGGTGTGGCAAGTATTTGGATACGTATTTCAGCCTCCAAAAACCCCCCCATTGTTGCCTATGGGGATTTCCCATGCAGAAAACGGATCGAGATTTGACACGTCACTTCTTTGTACGCGTCTGCAATATAATGACGTATGTAAAACACGTATCGCGTGAACGTCGGTACGTATTTTACATTCAGATCTGACTGGAACATCGTTAAATACGTATTTTGCTACGTTTTTTGGTATGTAATACATATCAAAATACCGATTTCAAATACGCCGTCTGCACAAACCCTTATATCGTGTTTTTTTTTTTTGTTTTTTTTTATTATGGTCAAACGTTTTTGAATTGTCAATTTTCTGTCACAATTGGTTCACAAAAGTAAGTACACCCCTCACATTTTTTGTAATTATTATATCTTTTCATAGGACAACACTGAAGATGTGACACTTTGATACCATTTAAAGTAGTCAGTGTACAGGAAGTGCTAGAACCGCCATCTTTGAACATCCTTTAGGACTGTTTATGCAATGCAAACGGGTGAATTGACAATCAGGCCCCCTTGAGGGAGTCAATATGACTAAGACCTTTTTTTCCCCCCGAAGTATAAAAAAAAATTTATTAAAAAGTTCCAATCACCCCCCTTTTGTCACTTTAGGTTTTCCACCTGGATAAATGCCCTCCACAGCTTTTATCCCAACATTTGTGCACAGGAAAAAAAAAAAAAAAAACTTCCCCAAAACAATCACAGTTTATTCATAAATCTCTACATTTGGGCCTTGGAGGGAAGGGACATTCCTGCACGATGAAAGCGCCTCTTTTAGTCGTAGTGGGTCTTTAAGATGAATACAAGTGTCAGTGTAAGAAAACGGCTTTCAATGAACAGGGACATGTCCCATCGCTGAGCCAACGAGCGGCCGCACACCCACAATGCAGTTATTCAGTCCTCATCCCAGGCGACCGGAACTGACTCTTGGGCCAAAGACAGTGGATACATAAGAGGGCAGCTGAGGTCAACCCCTTACTCCAGATATACCTCTTAAATTGACTAACCCTTTCTTACAGGATTGGATCCTTAGGAATATCATCCAGGCATACTTCATATTCACCAGTCCACTGTAACATTTCTTAGTCTGAATTCACACCACGTCATGTCCATACATCAACATGCCCACAGTCTTGAACATATCAGTGGCAGACTTTTACTTTCAATATCAGTACCACATATACCACGGGTGTCAAACTGCGGCCCTCCAGCTGTTGGGAAACTACAACTCCCATCATGCATTTGTATAATCTATAACAGTGGGCATGATGGGAGTTGTAGTTTCCCAACAGTGGAGGGCCGCAGTTTGATACCCGTGCCATATACGATGCGGAACACTCAGCATCTTAGCCCATTCCTGACCACGCCATTTACCCCCATTCCTGACAAGCAGTTTTTTTAAATTTCTTAAAGGGACACTCCACCACAAAGTAGTATTTTTATAAATTAATAACCCCGGATTTTTTTGGGGTAGTGTATTTTTGTTTTAAAGGGGTTTTATCGTTACAAAGATCATGTCTCAGATTATGGGGACTGTAAAAATAAGCACTTTTGTAATTGGGTTGCATTACCTCTGTCACTTGGTTTAGCAGATATCAGCTTCTCTGTAAATCTGTATTCTGTTTCTGCTGTTGCTCTGTTGCTGGTCAGAACGCCCCCTGGTCGATTCCCTTGACACGCCCCCTGCACTGTGATTGGCTGGCTGACATTTCATTCAGCCTGTTGGGATACGCCCCTAGACAGGAAACGCCCCGGCCACGCTACCTGAGCGGTGATTGGCTGCCTGCACACTCTGTGTTTACTCCCCTCGGAGCTGTTAAAATTGATAGTGAAACCAAGGTCTGCTGGCTCTATGTACATCTCCCAGCTCTATGGTGATGATCTGGGCAATTACTGGCTGTTTAAAGAGCTTTTGCCAAGAGGTTGTTTCACCTCCTCACAGGTCCAGTCCTTAAGCTGCTACATTGAAAAGAGGGCGTTCTGTTCCTCAGATCTAATTAAAGCCCCGCCTCCTTATGACATCATCATCTGTAGTGTATAACATACTTGTACAAGCTGTGGGTGTAGTGCAGTGCTTAGCTGATCCGCTCTGCGAGGTTGGGAGTTCAAGTCCCATCAGTAGTTTTTTTTTTCCTTTTATAAATTGTACACATGTAAAGATATGAAAATATATATGTAGACATCTATAATTTTATTCATATACACACACAAAGCTTCCCTATATACACTCACCGGGCACTTTATTAGGTACAACCATGCTAGTAACGGGTTGGACCCCCTTTTGCCTTCAGAACTGCCTCAATTCTTCGTGGCATAGATTCAACAAGGTGCTTGGAAGCATTCCTCAGAGATTTTGGTCACATATTGACATGATGGCATCACACAGTTGCCGCAGATTGGTCGGCTGCACATCATGATGCGAATTCCCGTTCCACCACATCCCAAAGATGCTCTATTGGATTGAGATCTGGTGACTGTGGAGGCCTTTTGAGTACAGTGAACTCATTGTCATGTTCAAAAAACCAGTCTGAGATGATTCCAGCTTTATGACATGGCGCATTATCCTGCTGAAAGTAGCCATCAGATGTTGGGTACATTGTGGTCATATAAGGGATGGACATGGTCAGCAACAATACTCAGGTAGGCTGTGGCGTTGCAAGATGCTCAATTGGTTCTAAGGGGCCCAAAGAGTGCCAAGAAAATATTCCCCACACCATGACACCACCACCACCGCCTGAACCGTTGATACAAGGCAGGATGGATCCATGCTTTCATGTTGTTGACGCCAAATTCTGACCCTACCATCCGAATGTCGCAGCAGAAATCGAGACTCATCAGGACCAGGCAACGTTTTTCCAATCTCTTCTACTGTCCAATGTCGATGAGCTTGGGCAAATTGGAGCCTCAGTTTCCTGTTCTTAGCTGAAAGGAGTGGCACCCGGTGTGGTCTTCTGCTGCTGTAGCCATCTGCTCAAGTTCGCCGTACTGTGCGTTCAGAGATGCTCTTCTGCCTACTTGGTTGTAACGGGTGGCTATTTGAGTCACTGTTGACCTTTCTCAGCTCCAACCAGTCTGCCCATTCTCCTTTGACTCTGGCCTCAACAAGGCATTTCCGCCCACAGGACTGCCGCTCACTGGATGTTTTTTCTTTTTCGGACCATTCTCTGGAAACCCTAGAGATGGTTGTGCGTGAAAATCCCAGGAGTATCAGCAGTTTCTGAAATACTCAGACCAGCCCATCTGGCACCAACAACCATGCCACGTTCAAAGGCACTCAAATCACCTTTCTTCCCCATACTGATGCTCGGTTTGAACTGCAGGAGATTGTCTTGACCATGTCTACATGCCTAAATGCACTGAGTTGCCGCCATGTGATTGGCTGATTAGAAATTAAGTGTTAACGAGCAGTTGGACAGGTGTACCTAATAAAGTGGCCGGTGAGTGTAGTGTCCCATTGTCACACCAAGCACTTCCAACATATGTGATACAATGCATATATTCTGGGGGATGAGACATGATATAGGGGAGTAGTATGTGTATATTATATCATTATAGAGTTGACATATATAATTTAGGTCTCTCTACATATGTGTAGAATTTAGGGGGGAAAAAATATACTCTGAGGGACTAGAACTCCAAACCCCTTCATTGCAAAAGCAATACTCTACCACTGCTCACTGCTCTACCGCTGCACCAACAGCCCAAGTTAGTTACAAGCTGAGCGGGGTCTTCTCTCAAAGCTGATTGCTTCTCCCCCTTGTTGTTTTCACTCACATGTCATTGACAGCAAGCAGAGATCTTTACTTGAAGCTGACATTTGTCCTTGTAGTTGAGTAAAGGACTCTGCCTGTTGTCAGTACAATTTGGGTGAACACCACTAGAATTTAAAGCTGTTGATTTTTCAGCGTCCATTTGTGTGTAAACTAAAGAATATAACAGGGGCCTTGCTGGGTTTTGGAGCCTCAAGGCTGCAGACATAAGAAGCATGCAGGAGGCTACAGGGGCTGTTTAATCCAGACAACCTTCTGCATCCCCTGCTTCATACAAAATGTTGTCACGTTCTTCAGTGAGGGGAGACACGCCTCCTGGGAGGAGAGGCACGCCTGCTGACAGGAGAGACACGCCCCTGGATTTCAAACTCAATCTGAGAAAATTAGCTGAACAGCCCAAACGATAAATCCCCTTTAATGTCAGGAGTCCTATGCAATTAAAATAACAGCTGTAAAAGAAGAAATAAAACTTGAATGGCAGGACAGACTAACCTCAACTTACTGCAGCTGCTGCGTATCACTCATTGCCTCCCACCCAGCCAGTACACGCTGCTCTGCACTGATGAGGGGCAAAACCCCAACCAGCTGTATGCAGATGGCTGATACTGGCTTGACTAATATCCCTTTTGCTTTCTAAAGATTCAGTGAGTCCGAAGCAAATTGAGGATTTGTTACATCCAATAGAGGATGCTTGAGCTTCTCAACTCCTTTCCCATAATGCCTTGTGATATGCAGATGCTTAGTGGAGGGCAAAAAGGCAATTTCAAAACTCCCCCCACCTATATGATGCTCTCCCCAAAGAGATACTTTCCCCTTTCTGAGCCACTCATTGCCTTTCACCCAGCCAGCCAGTACACACTGCTCTGCACTGTATGAGGGGCAATACCCCAAAACAGCTGTATGCAGATGAGTGATACCGGCTTGGCTAATATCCCTTTTATTTTCTAAAGATTCAGTGAGTCGGAATCAAATTGAGGATTTGTTACATCCAATAGAGAGTGCTTGAGCTTTTCAGCTCCTTTCCCCATAATACCTTGTGATATGCAGATGCTTAGTGGAGGGCAAAAAGGTAACTTCAAAACTCCACACACCAATGTGATGCTCTCCCTAAGGAGAGATATTCCCCTTATTGAGTATCTCTATGTAGATAATGACAACAATCGCTCAAGCGACAGGACATCATACAAAGATTAAACCGCTTCCCGCATTAGAAGTGAGGGGTGTATGGAGTGGGCTGAACTCGCTCCATATGTGGTGGCTGTTCATTATAGCCGACAACCGGCACTAACAGCAGAGAACGGAGCCGGCTCTGATCTCTGCAGTTAACACTTTAAAGGCCGCGGTGTCTAAATGAATGAGGAACAATGCTGTACACTAGTCCTCCTTACACTGCCCCATCACCCCACAACATAATCATGGATGACAACCAGAAGTCTCATGCAGGCTTCCATAGTTGTCTTCTATGTACACCTATAAAACACTGCCAAAGGGTGTAAAAGATAATGAATTAAAATCCTCTATACAGCAATATAATAGTACTGGCTTTGTTAAGGAGATGAGAGATTTTATCAGTTCTGAGTGCACACAGGTTTCTCTGGTTACCGACCTGCTCTCCCCTTCTCTCTCTGCTCTGTGTTATCTGATAGCAGGGATGAGGACAGATAGGGCTGCCGGCAGCTTGAGGACAGTGCATTATCTCAAACAAGTAATTAGTCTCCTTTTTCTTTACTTTGAGCCCTGAAGCTCTCTGCACTGATAGATAACATCTCCTGCTCTCATGTCATTACGATCAGAAGCGCTGTGAATGCCGATCACTACTAAAGAACCACCTGCAGCTTCACCAGGAAGAGACAGGATGCATGATCAAACCGTTTTTGGTAATGAATTAAAATCCTGTATACAGCAGCACAATAGCACTGCCGTATATAGGACAAGCGATCGTGCCCCCTAGTAGTCAGGTACCCTAAGGGGACTAAATACTAAAGTAGGAAACCTGAAAAGATTAAATCCTTTTGCCATTGTACAAATACATAATTAGTATTGGCGCGTTCGTAAGAGTCTGAGCTATAAAAATTGAACATTTATCCCATACACCGAACAGCGCAAAAGAAAGAAAACTCCAAATGCCAAAATGATGTGTTTTTTGGTCATTTCAATATCTAAAAAATTGGAAGAAAAAAAAAGAAAAAAAAAAAAGTTCAACAAGTCGCATCTATCCCATAAAAACTAAACGTCAGTCTGCAAAAATCGAGCCCTCTAAAAAAAATTTGTATCGCCGGTATCGTATTGACGTGTGGAATACAGATAAGACATTTACACCAAAAGATGGACTCCATACAAGCTAAACCCCTGCAAAAATGGAGCAATTGTGTTTGTTAATTTTCCCCCACACATTTTTGGGGGGGTTTCACAGTATCTAATATGGTCAATCAAACCATTAAAAAGTACATCTTGTCCCACAAAAAACAAGCCCTCATCTGTCTATGTAGACAGAAAAATAAAAAGTTCTGAACCTTGGAAAGGGAGAAGGAAAAAATGAAGACCAAAAATCTGAAACCGGCGACGAACCCCTTGCCGACATTTGGCACACTAGTATGTCAGGGTCGGTATGGGGCTTTGTAGCTGGATTGCGCTGCGATGCCACAAGAAAGGCAGCGGGTGCCGGCTGATAACTGCAGCTGACAACCGTGGGTAACAGCGAGGAGTGGAGCCACCTCTGTTCCACACTCTTTAACCCTTTAATGAATGAGAAATGCTGCTGCATACCAAGACTGTGGAGTCAGAGTCGTGGAGTCGGTGGCTATTTTGCAGGAGTCGGAGTCGTCATAAAAGGGACCGACTCCCATAATATAATAAGTTGGTCCAGTTAGTTCGATGCAAAGAGCAAGAGGAAAATTTGGGGTCCTGGCCATGTGCGACTGCTCCCATATCTTCAGCCTTATCACATGAGGATGTAATTGATGACATGGAGCAGGCAAAGCGCTGCCCCAGGGAAAAAAATTCTGCTCCCAGGGCAAACAGTTTCAGCAACATTTTTTCACCTGTTTTCAAAGAAGTAGAAGAGTTCAACCATTCATCAAAACGGGACTGTGGCTGAGGCAATTCCTTATACCCTGACATTGTTAGAGATGTTGCCCCTGGGGTCACCGCTTTGCCACCAAACCCAAGTTAGTGTAGAGAGGCCGTTCTCTAGCCTGGAAATAATGAGATCAGATGTGAGGTCATGTATGCAGGATCTGAGGGAGGCAATACTATTTCTCAGAAAAAAATTCAGAGACTCCACAAATGTTCCTGCAGTGTTTTACATATTTACAATTTTTTGTTTTCTAAAGTCGTATCCAATAAATTTATATTTTAACACTGACAAGCAAAATGGTAACAATGTTTTGAACTTGTGACTTTCAGGCTCCATATCTCACCATCCACTACGCTTTGTAACTTGAGGCTACTGTAATTTTATATACAGTCATCTTACCTACCCTACAAAATTTGACTTGCAGTATTTAGCATCTGCTCAGTTCTGCAAAATTCTTTCCTGTAACTGCATTGTTACTGTTTTGCTCCTAAAAATAAAAAATGTTAATTTTTATTTTGTTAGATTTGGGGAAAAGCCACCTTTTTTGGTCTTCAATACTGCCTGAACCCTTCTGGGCTCTGAACCAGATTCAAGCATGTTTTGGGACCAAAACCCTGATTCCCGGGTCTCTTCTACACATTCCCAATGTTGGTGCAGACTGGACTTGGATAAAAATGCAGCTTTTTCTTCAACTCTCCCACAAGTGTTCAAAAGATCAAAAACATTGTTACCCTTTGTTTGTCATTGTCTTTTCCCTACCTAAATAGCTTGATTATTGTATCATAAGTGATAACAGCCTGATGTTATCTTTTTAAACTACAGAAAAAGTTATCACTTAAACATGGGGCCGTGTATGGGGGAGTCAGGAGTCGGAGGTATTGGAAATTAAAGGGAGTTGGAGGGGCTTGGCTTGCCGACTCCACAGCCCTGTCACATACGATGCAGAACACGCAGCATCTTAGCCCATTCCTGACCACGCCATTTACCCCCCTTCCTGACCAGCAGTTTTTTTTAATTTCTTAAAGGGACACTCCATCAAAAAGTAGAAATTTTATTAAGATTAATAACCCAGGAATTTTGGGGGGGCAGTATAATTTTTTTTTTATGTCAGGAGTCCTATGCAATTAAAAAGAACACTTTTTTTTTTTAGCTGTAAAAGAGAGGAAATAAAACTTGAATGGCAGGGCAGACTAACCTCAACTTACTGCAGCTGCTGCTTATCTCTCATTGCCTCCCACCCAGCCAGCCAGCACACTCTGCACTGATGAGGAGCAAAACGCCGAAACAGCTGTATGCAGGTGAGCGATACTGGCTTGGCTAATATCCCTTTTGCTTTCTAAAGATTCAGTGAGTCTGAATCAAATCGAGGATTTGTTACATCCATTAGAGGGCGCTTGAGCTTCTCAGCTCCTTTCCCATAATGCCCTGTGATATGCAGATGCTTAGTGGAGGGCAAAAAGGCAATTTCAAAACTCCACAAACCTATATGATGCTCTCCCCACGGAGAGATGTTCCCCTTTCTGACCATCTCTATGTAGATAATGACAACGATCGCTCAATTGTTCTCTGGAAAGGACATCATACATTAGATTAAACCCCTTTACGTATTATAGTTGAACAGTGTTTGGAGTGGGCTGAGCTAACTCCATGTGCGGTGGCTGTTCATTGCAGCTGACAACCGACGCTAACAGCAGAGTACGGAGTCGGCTCTGATCCCTGCACTTAACTCCTTAACGACCGCGCGCCGTCTTTTGGCGTCAGCCGGTGCGGGTCGTTCGTCTGCAGCGGTGTCTTTTGGTGTCGCTGCAGACATCGGAGTTTGCGGCGCCCGGGCGCCGCAGCTGCACTTGGATCGGGGCTGTACTACACAGCCCTGATCCCAGAGCATGTCCTGCGAGCACCGGAAGCGGGGGAAAAACCCTCCGCAACCCGGGCTTTAAAACCCTTTGATTGCGGCGGTGCATTACCGCAGCGCAATCAAAGGGTTTCCCTGCTCTGTCGGGTGATCGGAACACCCGGTGACCCGACAGAGCCCGGGGAATGGCTGCAGTGTCAGCCCTGAGGTGAGGTGAGCCACGCAGAGGCAATAACATGAGAGAAATGAGACGGAAGTCCATCACAGTCAGGGCAGAAATGTCCATTGATACAGCATGGTAAGATGGGGCGCAAGCCCGTTATGGAGATGGCGAATTTGTCTGAGGATTGATGTCTATGGGAGCATGGTGGCAGCAGTAGCAGCACATATTATGAGTGGGGCGAGCAGGAGAGCGGAAGGGGGAGTGGGTTTTTGTGGATTCTTTGATGGCTAATTGGTGAGCACCTGAATAGGGGTGTACCCAACATGATATAAAAGTGAGCTCAGACCACATGTGATCGGACCTCTAACCCCTGATGAAGCCAGGTTAGCTGGTGAAACAGAGTTTAAGTTTGCCTATGGCAAAATAGTAAATAAAGTGATCAAAAGTCACTCTTTGTTCTCTTGCGAGATTCCCAATTTTTTGGAGACTACGGAACACCCGGTGACCAAACAGAACCCGGGGGTAAAAAAAAATAAAGTAAATAAAAATAAATATTTAATAAAAATAATTGTGCATAAATTACACACACAAAAAAACCTACACATATTTGGCATCCACACGACCGTATTAACCTGTAGAATTAATCTAACAAGTTATTAAGTGTGAAATGTGAATGGGGAAAAAAATAAAATAAAAAAAATACTGCAATTTTTTTATAATGAACTTAAACAAATTCCCCCATAAACTACAATTTGTCTCGAAAAAAAACAACCCCTCATACAACTGCGCCCTTTGGGAAAAAAATAAAAAAAAGTTACAACTTTTTAAAACCAAGGAGGAAAAAACTAAAAAATTTTTCGGGTCTTTAAACTATTTTTTCACTTTTCGGTTTAAAGGGGGTTTAAAAAGGCCGTGGTGTCTAAAAATGAGGAACAATTTCCTGGGGCCCCAAATTCCCCTTTCCCGATGGCCCCCGACAATCACAGATGACAACCATGGCAACCAGAACTTAAATGAAGGCTTCCATATTTGGTCATTATGAAACCCCCCTTAAAAAACCCCCTGCCACTTGGGTGAAATGGGAAATTTTAAATTAAAATCCTATATACGGCAATAAAATCGAACGGGGCCCTTTGGGTTTAAGAAGAGGTTTTTTATCGGGCCTCTAGTGCCCAGGTTTTTTGGTTTCCCCGTCCTCTCTCCCCCTTTTCTCTTTTCTCATGTTTACTGATACGGGGATGAGGACTACTATCATCCCGGAAAAATCATAAGGGGTAAAAAAACCGCTGATTTTAACCATTTTACTACAGTTACTTTTATACTTAAACATGGCCAGGAAAGAGGCAGCCCAAAGGTTTTTGAAAAAATTGGGGAAAAGGTCGGGGGGCATTTGGCTTGTCCGACCCAAACAGCCCTGCGGGCACACCGCTCCTCACGCGATCTGGCCCTTCGCCGCCCTTTTTTCCGGGTTTAAAAACCTATTTCCCCTGCCTTGCCCAAATAGAAAAAACACCCAAGCTGAAACCCCTATTTTTTTTAATTTAAGCAATAGGCTGTATGAAAAAAATCGTGTCCCCAAAAAGGAATAAAAGGAAACCCTGGGGGGACTAAAGGGTTTAAAAAGTAAAAAGAAAAAAAAAATTTTTATATATATATATATATAAAAATATATTTTAAATAAAAAAATATATATATAATATAAAATTTAAAATCACCCCCCCCCTTTTTGTCATTTTACAGATTATCAAAATAAAATATTTAAACACAAATTTTGGTATCGCTGAAACCCCAAATTCTGATTAAAATAAAAAATTTTAAATCCAAAAAACGGTGAACACTGTATAAAAAAACAAAAATTTTTCCAAAATCCCCAAAAACTCGGTTTTTTTGGTAATTTCACACCCCCAAAAAATTTAAATGAAAAAAAAATTGAAATGCAGCCCCAAACGGGTAGAAAAAAAATACCCTTTGGGGCCAGCAAAAAATCCTACTGTCGAGACTAAGGAATCTTTTGGAAGTAAAAAAAAGCAAAGTGAAACCCCTAGTGATTTTCCAAACATTTCCCGCTCTCTCCACATACTTTGAAATTTAAAGAATGGGCTTTTGGGACATTCGGGACTCGGGTAGGGGTTTGGTTTAATTTTTTTTTTCCTCCTCCCACACAGGAAATATCCTGCAGATTTTTATACCCCCTAAACCTTTCTACAGATCGGGCAAAAACAAAAAAATACTCTCTCTATTCCGCCCTTCTCTGCATGCCGGAATCTTTTAACTTAAACCCAAATTTTCACTTTCAGAACCCAAAAAAGGCGGGCCGCCGGGCACGAAGCATACCCCGACTGAAAATGAACCCCGGGGGCCGGACACAATGTAAATTACTTTCAGCCGGGAAACCAATTAAATTCAAGGAGGGAAATCTGACCGGGCACCTTTTGGGGAAATTTTTTACAGAAAAAAAATAAAGGGGTCCGGTGGGAAAAAAAACAGCTTTGCAAATGACATCCAATTTTGCAAAAATTACTTGTTTTCACTGTTTCCCCCTTTAAATTTTTGAAGACCATTTTAAATTTAAAAGATTTAAAAAACCCCTTTAAAAAAAGATTTAAAAAGGGCCCACAGGAGGAATGTAAGGGAAAAGGGTAATGGTTTTTAAACTTTTTCTGCACTGGTGAGTTTTCCAACTTTCTTCCCACTCATCAGGGCTTGATGAAAAGAATGACACCTTTTAGGGGCAAAAGCCCGGGGTTTAAAAAGCAAGCGATCCCATCTGCCACCAACCAGCGCCCACAAGGGAAGCAAAAAACAAACCACAAAGTCATGTTACATGATCTAAAATAAACCAACCACTCAATTAAAAAATAAAACTCCAGTCGGGATAAAGCTTAACAGAAAAGTGCAGAACCCGCCCTCTTTTAAAACCCTCCAAAGAAATGGTTTTTACAATGCAGAAGGGTGTCCTAACAAGTGAGCCCTTAGTTCTCAAGTGCCGAAAGGGGACTCGATGTTACAGGTTTTTTAAAAAAAAAAAAATAAAAAAAATATAAAAAATTCTTTTTTTGGGTTTTTTGGGGGCAAATTTTTCTTTCCCCCAATTTAAAATTAGAATAAAAGAAGTGAAACCCAAAAAATCTCATCTTTCCAAAAAAGGGACTAATTAAAAAAAACACCTCACCCGCAAAAACATGCACCCTCATTCAGGTCCATTGGTGGAAGAACAAAAAACGTATTCGGCGCAGAAAATGGCACTGTGGTACTATTTCAAAAATGGAAAAAGGTTTTGAAAAGTTTATATTTTAATTTAAAAAATGGAAAAACCCTACAAACTGCCCGGGAAATTTTAAAAAAACCTGCAGAAAAAAAAGATAACACATTTTTTTATACCCCAAGAGTGAAAAAACCATAAGGGCCGTTTACACATCATTGGACAAAAAAAAACCGGCCCGGGAATTTTTCCCCGTTTTGGGGGCCCGTCCCCCCCGGGCCCCGGGGGGGGATGGGAAAAGGGGGGGGGGGGGGGCGGCTTTTTCTCCGCCTGAGCAGAAAAAAAAGCCTCCCCCCCCCCATTGAGAAGCACATCTTCCGTCCCCCGGAAAAACCACGGGGGGGGGGGGGGGGAAAATGGTGCCTTACAAAAGTTTTTTCCGCCGAACCCCCCGGGGACAAAACCGCCCACGGGAAAAACCCCCTGCATGGGGACTGCTGCACGGGGTTTTCCGAAGCACATTTGTGCTCGTTTTTTGGCCTTTTTTTTCAGGGCGGTCCTTTAAAAACCGCAAACCGGTGAAAAAACCGGCCCCAAAACCCGGCAGTGGGACAAAGCCCTAAAAATAAAACCCCTTCAAAAAACGGCAAAAAAGAGGTTGTTTTTTTTTTCCAAAATTTTGCCCCCCCTTTAAAAATTTTTTTTTTTTTTTGCAGTTTCCCATTTATTCTATGGTTCCCTTTAAAAGACACCATTAAAAAAGTACATCTTGCCCCATTACGGGCTAGGTTTGAATTTGGGAAAAAAAGTTTATGGCTCCGGAAAGGCGAGGAGGAAAAAACTAACATGATGAAAAACAACCTCTTGGTTCTTTGGGTACGGCCACAAGGCAGTTGTAAAATGTCGTCGGGTTTCGGTTTTGGGCGTTTTGGGCCCCTTCGCCCGACCCCCCCCTTTTTAAAGGGTTTCAGAACCCCACAGCTGGAACAGGAAATGGGGGGCCCCGAAGCTGGCTCTAAAAAGCAGGCCCAAACAGCCCAAAATTTAGAAAAAAAACCCTTTTAAAAAATTTTGACCCCCCTTTTTTTAAAAGAAAAAACCACAAAAGTGGAATTCTAATTTTAAAAAAAAAACACATGCGTTCCCTTTGGGGAATGGGATTAAAGGGGTTTTTCTCACTACAAGGATTGCTTTTTTTTAAAGTTAAAGATCTTAAAAAAAACAAGTAACTTTTTCAATAAAATTTCCAAAATTTAAAAGTGTTTCCACCAAATTTCCCTTTGATATCCCCTCTTGTAAAGGCTGCATCAGCTCCTTTAAAGGGCGCTTTTAGCTAAAAGACCCGTTTCCCAAACTCTCCTGAAAAGGGGTGTCAGCAAATGGGGCCCTATAAAACAAAAAGACCTTTTCCCAAACCTCCAGATAGGGGTCAGCAAATGGTCCTATAGCTTAAAAGACCTGTCCAATCTCTCCTATAGCTGCCACACCGGGGGCGCCAAAGCTGCAGACCTGTTTTAAAAACCCTTCCCGATAGGGGCCAGCACTGGGGCGCAAAAGCTACAGACCTTTTTTAAATCCCCCTGATTTGGGGTCCCCGCACTTTTGCTATACTACAGACCCCGTTCAAAAAACCCCCCCCTGAATTCTGCCAGCACTGGTCGCTAAAGCTACGACCCCGTTTAAACCCCCTCCCGATAAGGGTTGGGCCAGCACGGTTGCTTTTTAGCTACCGAAAAGGGTTAAAATTGAGCCAAATAAAGAACAGTACCCCAAAGGGCCCCTGAATTCAAAATGAAAAACCAAAAAAAACAGGGCTGGAAAGGGAAAATGAATCAAAGAGTTAGACAACCCCTTTTTAAATCTAAATTTAATGTCTTTAGCTAGGTATAGGGGGAGCTAAAATAAAAAAGCTAATCCCGCGACAGGAAAAACCCCCCCACAGCCCGAAAAACCAAAAGGATTTAAAAACCCCTTTCGACAAAACTTTAAAAAAAGCATGGTAATTATACCCCTTTAAGGCCATTTCAGGCCTGGTGCTTAAGGGGTTAATAAGACTGAAGCACATCTGTCTATAACCAGTGATCTAAAAATGTAGGATGCCTTCCACCTGGACTGTAATCACAGAAGGCAGGTGTACACGAGCAGGCACAATGCAAACACTAGCTAAGATGGTGATATGCCTATTTACACAGTATTAGTGGGGACTGCTAAGGAAACACAATTGTAAGATCCAGTGAGGGGCACATATGTTCACAAAGCAAATTTGGACGTCAATTCTGGGTGTGGACCCGGTGCTGAATCTGCCTCAAAATCAGCGTCCAATCCAATGGTAAACCGACCTCCATTATAAACGAAGGTTTAAAAAAAAAAAAAAAAAAAAAAAAAAAGTTACTTGCGTATTTTCAGCACGTACTTTCACCCCTTTCCGCCGGAGCCAGTTTTGGCCTCTCTGACAGAGTCCCATTTTTTAAATCTGTCATGTGTCACTTTATGTGAGAATTAACTTTTTGAACTTTAACCTATCCATGTGTTTTCAGAGATTGTTTTCTCGTGTCCATTGTGCTTTAAGATATTTAAAAAATTTTGGTCCAAAAATGCTTTGTTTATTTGTGAAAAATATCAAAAAATCGTGAAAAATTTGAAAAATTTACCAATTTTAAACTTCAAAAATTTCTGCATGTAAGACAGATTAGTTATTCCACTCAAAATAGTTTATAACTAGCATCTACCATATGTCAGCTGTAGTTTGGCATTTTTTTAAATGGTTTTTTTTTTTTTTTAGAAATTAGGGGGCTTAGAAATTTATTAGTAATTTACAAATATTAAACAAATTTGCAATATACATTTTTAGAGAACCAGTCCAGTTCTAACGTGACTTTTGATTGATCTCTATGTTAGATACCCCCATAAATGACTCATCTAAGAAACTCAACCCCTTAAAGTATTCAAAACGCATTTAGGAATTTTATTAACCCATTAAGTTTTCAACAGAAATTAAAGCAAAGTGGAAGTGAAATTTCTAAATTTCACCTTTTTTGCAGATTTTCAATTTTTATACATTGTTCACAAGAATAGGAAATGTGATCAGGGAAATGAAAATTTAATATTGATTCCCCAGATTCTGCCGTTTTCAGAGATATCCATATGTGGCCTAGTGCATTATTGGCTCAACCACAAGCACCAGAATAGTAGGAGCACCTACTGGACTCGGGCCTCATTTTCATTACGATTTATATTTAGGGGCCATTTCAGGTTTGCGGACACCCTAAGGCTCCAAAACTTAAAAAAACTCCCTAAAAATACCCCATATTGGAAAACTAACCCCTTAAGGAAATATCCAGGTGTGTAGTGAGCATATCGACCCCAAACGGTGTGTCACTAAATTTTTTAGCGTTAGGCTGTTAAAATTAAAAAAAAATTTTTTTCCAGTAATCTGCAATTTTAGCTAAAAAATGTTTAATTTTTACAAGACATCCTGGTAATAAAGCGCCCAAAGACTTGTTACGCAATTCTTCCAAGTTCAGCAATACCCTACATGTGGGTGTAATCTGCCGTTTGGGCGCATGGCAGGGGGTATATGGGAGGGAGTGCTATTTGGCTTTTGGAACGCAGATTTTGGTGGGGCCATGTCGCATTTACAAAGCCCCCAAAGTAGCAGAACAGGTGAAACCTTCCAGAAGTCGCCCCATTTTGGATTCAGCACGCCTCATAGATCTCATCTAGGGGTGTATTGTGCATTTTGGGTGCACAGGTGTTACAAATTATTTTTTTTTGCATTGGGCTATGAAAATGAGGGGAAAACGCAATTCCGCCATTGTTTTTTTGGGCTCAATTTTACAACGTTCGCCGTGCAGTTAAATGACAGGATATCTTTACTATGGGGGTCGGTACAATTGCAATGATATAGATTTTATATAGTTTTTTTATGTTTTATTACTTTTACACAATAGAAATAGGTCTATAAAAAATTGCGTTTTTATGTTGTTCTGTTCTGATAGCCATAAGGCCTCGTTCACACGGCTTATTTTGCCGCGGATTGGCGCCGTACTCCGCGCCGGATTTGCGCTTCAGTACGGCGCCAATCTGTCCCTGTCATTACGGTAATCCACTGCTCTCAGAGAACAGTGGATTCCATCGCCCCTCCCGCTCGGGGAATCCCCGCGGGGGGGGAAATGACAAAGAAAATTATTACGCGCGGACGCGCCCCTAAACAAAGCATTTTCAGGGGGGGGAGCGAGCCCCCCCCCGCACTTCGGCCCCCCCCCCCGTCCCGCCCCTTTTTTCACGGCGGATTTTTTTGAGCTCAAAACGGGTCACAAATCCGTCGGGAATAAGCCGTGTGAAAACGGCCCAACGTTTCAGTTTTCGATCGGAGCTGATTGGCTTGTTTTTGTGGATGAGTTGACGTTTTTATTAGTACCATTATGGGGGGGCATATGCCGCTTTGATCACTTTTTATTAAGGTTTTGTGAGGCATTTTGAAAAAATACAGCATTCCTGGGAGTGTTTTTTATTTTTATCTTTTAACAGCGGTCACCGTGCAGTATAAATGACATACTAGTATTAAATCACAGGGCGATACGATTTACAGCGATACCCATTTTTTTATATTTTTTTATGTTTTACTGCTTTTACACAATAAAAACACTTTTATTCAAAAAGGAAAAACACGTTTTTTTTTCATCGCCATAGTCTCAGAGCCATACTTTTTTTATTTTTCTGTGTACGGAGCTGTGTAGGGGCTGTTTTGCGGGAAGAGTTGACGTTTTTATTGGAATAATTTTGGGGGACAAGACTTTTTGATCATTTTTAAATCCGTTTTTGGAAGGCAGGGTGAAGAAAATACTGCAATCCTAGTAGTGTTTTTTTTTTGATTTTTAACAGCGCTCACCGGCAGTATCCATAACCAGTTAGCCTTTAAATCTCTGGGTCGATACGATTACCCGGGATTACCCTATTTATATAGTTTTTAAATTTTGAAGCTTTTAAAAAAAAAAAAAAAGTGTTTTTATTATGTTAAATATTTATGCATCGCTGTCTTCTGAGAGCCATAACTTTTTTATTTTTCCCTATACAGAGACATGTAAGGACTTTTTTTTGGGGATGAACTGAAGTTTTAATTGGTACAACTTTTGGGGTCTATATGTGTTTTTGATTGCTTTTTATTCCATTTTACGTTCTGCGGGATGAACAAAAATCACAATTCTGTGACTTTTGTTTGTTACGGCGTTCACTGTACGGGTTAATTAACGTGACAGATTTATAGGGTGGGTCGTTACGCACGCGGCGATACCAAATATGGGTACTTTATTTATTTTTGATCTTTTTTGGGGCGATTGGCGTTTGTAAAAAGGGGAAAAGGGTGGTGTACGTGTTTTTATTTTATTTTTGTTTTGTGTTTTTTCTTTTTTTTTTTCCACTTTGACATTTATTTTTACTTTTTTTTTCTTTTTCCCAATTTATCTTCTAACAGCAATCATCAGTTTGCTGTTAGAAGGCAGGCCAGTGCACAGTACTCTATTGTGTACTGGGCGCCATGACAACGCCTGTCACCATGCCCACAATGCATTGCGGGCATGGTGACATCACAGATGACCCCGGGAAGTGCCGTTCACTTCCCGGGGTCATCAGACAGGGGATCGGTGCCGCACTACAGTGCGGCAGCCAACGGGAGCAGGCAGGAGGAGCTCACTTCTCCTGCCTGCGGCTTTATTTATCGCGCCAATGACAGGGTGCGGTAATGAAGCGGTAAATCACCCGCGGCCGGAGCCTCCGGCCGGGGGTGATGGGCATGAGTCAGCGGCAATTTACCGGGTGGTCCCATGTTGCGATCGCGTGGGCTTCGGCCGCAAGATCTCCGGGCGTATGGATACGTCCATTTTGGGGGGAAGTCACTTCCCGCTAGGGCGTATCCATACGGCCTATGTCGGGAAGGGGTTAAGGGCCGACTAGGAATTTGCAGGTTAATTCTTTGAGGCATTTTAGGCGCTAAAAATCTGCTTCGGACATTCAGTGTCTTGTAAGCGCAGAATTTCTGACGAGTAAACAACATTGTTTCAGCACTGACCTTTTGAGCGCCAAAAGCCCGTAATCTGAACGTACCCGTAGGGCCCGTTTACACAGCACAGGACACGGTTGATCTGACTGGGAGGACGGCTTTTCTACGTGATGAGCGGGGTAAAGCCCTCCCTCATTCGCATTCACTTGTTCATATTCTGTCCGAAAACCGGACGGAAGAATGAACATGTTGAATGTTTTTCAGGCGGAAAACCCGTGCAGTGGGGACTGCTGCACGGGTTTTTCCATAGAGCCCCATGTAACCACAAACCGTCTGAAAAACCGGCCACAAACTGGTGCCGTGGGGACATGGCCTTAGAGGGATGTTCCGAGAGTTGCTTGTCTGTCAGGGCATGATGTAAAAAAAGGAAAGGTTCATACTTACCTCCTGTCCCGTTGAGCCCAGAAGTAGCAATGAACCATTCACCTGACATGTGCAGCCAATCACAGGCACGTGACCGCCGAGGCCTGCGATTGGCTGCATCTGTCACATGAACCGTTCACTTCCATTACCGGGATGAACAGGACGGGCACCGCAACTAAACGGGAGCATCCGGGAGCAAGTATGAACCTTTCCTTTAATTTCCAATCATGTCCCGACAGAATCTTTTACAACTCTCGGAACACACCCTTAAAGGGGTTGTCTCACTACAATGATTGCTGCTTTTTATGTTAAAGATCTTGCAAAAACAAGTCACTTTGCAGTATGTGACCATTAACCAGGGCTGTGGAGTCGGCAAGCCAAAGCCCTGACTCCGACTCCTCAATTTCCCAAACCTCTGATTCCGACTCCCGAATCAGACTCCTGACTCCCGACTTCCTCATACACGGCGCATGTTTGGCCGTGTTCACACGGCTTATTCCCGACGGATTTGTGCGCCGTATTGAGCGCACAAATCCGCCGTGAATAAGGGGCGGGGCCGGCGCTCCCGGCCCCATAGACAATGCACGTCCGCGCCGTAAATAATGTGCATGTCACTTTCTCCCCCCGCTCGGCGAATTCGCCGAGCGGGAGGAGCGACGGATTCCACTGTTTCTCTATGAGAGCAGTGGATTAACCGAAATTTAGCTGCCACCGGATTGGCGCCGACTGAAGCGCAAATCCGCGCGCATTACGCGCCAATCCGCGCAGAATAAGCCGTGTGAACCTAGAGGCCTTAAAGTGATAACTTTACTGTAGTAAAATGGTAACATCCGGCTGTTTAATCACCTTATGATGCAATAATCAAGCTATTTAGGTAGAACAGACACTGACAATCAAAAGGGTAACAATATTATGATCATTTGAACACTTTGTGGGTAGAGTTTTAAGAAAAAGCTGTATTTGTATCCAAGTCCAGTCTGCACCAACATTGGGAATGTGTAGAAGAGACCTGGGATCAGATTTTGGTCAAGATATGCCTGAATCTGATCCAGAGCTCAGAAGGATTCAGGCAGTATTGAAAACCAAAGGTGGGATTTCCCAAATACTAACAAAATAATAAAAATTAACATTTTGATTTTAGGAGCAAAACAGTAACAATGCAGTTACAGGAAAGAATCTGCGGGAACTAAGCAGATGCTAAATATTGAAGTAAAATTTTATCATAAATTGGGTAAATGACTGAATATAAAATTACAGAGCCTCAGAAAAAGCTGTAGGGGATGGGAGATATGGACCCTGAAGCCCAAAAAGGTCAAACTGTTACCCTTTTTGCTTTCATGTAAAAAAAAATTTATTGATAACTTTGGGACACAAAAAAATTTTTAATTATGAAAAACACTGCGGGAATTTTTGTGGGTCTCTAATTTTTTGTTCTGAGAAAAGAAATTCCTCCATCAACCTGCAAATGACCCACACTATCCCTTTATTTCCGGGTAAAAAAGCCTCTCTACACAATTTTGGGGTTGGGGGGAAAACAGTGACCACAGGGGGAACATCTTAACAATGTAGGGTATAAAGGAATTGCCTCACCACATCGTTTGTAAAAGGTTTTTAATTTTTACTTCTTTGAAAAGGGGAAAAATTTTCTGAAAACTGTTGCCCTGGGGCAGAATCTTTCCCTGGGCGCGCTTTGCCTCTCCATGCTTCAATTTTAATTTCCCCATGGATAAGGTGAAGATAGGGGGGAGTACACTGGCCCACCCAAATTCCCCCTTTTCCTTTGCCGAACAAAAATGGGCCACTTATTAATATTTTGGGGGTCGGGGCCCCTTTTTGCGACCCGACTCCTGCAAAAAAAGCCACCGACTCCCGGGCTTTAACCCCGTCCGTGCCCTGTGTAAAACCACGTCTTTTTCGGGACGAGTAATTATCACGAATGTCTGCGCATTTCATTTTCCTTTTACCCGGGTTCCACCTTTTATAATAAAAGTGCCCAGGCGGATTTGCCCCCGGGCACCTTTTAAAAAAACGGTGGAAACCGCGTGGGGTCTTTTCCCCCCTCGTTAAAATTTCTGAAAAGAATTTAAAAAAGAACAGGGGTTTTTTGGGCGCTGAAAAAGGGCGCCCGAGAACCTACCCTTAACCGTGTTTCACTAGAAAAAATTTGGGCCCCCACAAAATATATATATATTTATATATATATAAAATATATATAAATATATCTCAGTCCTTAAACAAATACAGAAAAGTGTCGGGAGGATTCTGGTCTTTTTCCTTTAAATGCCCTTAAAATCTTTTTGGGGGGAAAACTACACTTTATCCAACAAATAAAGCATATGCCAATCTAAAATAGACCAAACATGGCCGAAAGAAAACCCCCAGCTAGGGCCGGCCCTGCTTCTCACCCCCCCTTTTTGGGCAAGTATTCAGACATATGCACAGCGCAGGATTTATTTCCTATGTGAACGAGGCCTCAAAGATCAGGATCCTCAATGCTACACAATTCCTGATGCCAATCCATAGCAGAGCCTGAGAACATGTTAGAAGTGCAACCTTCTTATGCAGAGAAAGCTTAGGGGTTGTTCACACCACAGAATTGTGTCTCCTGGCAGATATCCGTGGATTTTATATTTGGTGCGGCAGAGTGGCCTCAGTCAATGGGGCCAGTTTCCGTCCTGCCTCCCGACGTGGTTACAATAAACGACGTCACTTAGGCTATGTTCACACGGCTTATTTTGGGGCGTATTTACGACGAAATTTACGTCCGCAAATACGTCCCGAAATACGTTTCAAATACGTGTCACAAAGCGTGGCAGGTATTTCGCTCATAAATACATTCCCCATTCTTACTATGGGGATTTACGTTGTGAAATACGGCTCAATAAGTGACATGGGACTAAATTTTAAGATCGTATGTACAGACGTATTTACGCCCGCAAAGACGTCGCGAAAATACGCCTCGTGTGAATGACGAGGCGTATTTTACATTGGAATCAATGTTAATCTAATTGTTCATTATTTCAAACGTATTTCGGGACGTATTTGCAGACGTAAATACGTCCTTAAATACGCCCCGAAATAAGCCGTGTGAACATAGCCTAATAGTACGTGCTGTGGATTGCAAAATCTGCGCCCCATATGCATTGCTGCAGATTTTCATTAAAGGGGTTGTCTCACTATGAAGATCATAGTTGAAAATGTGGGGACCAAAAATCTAAGGATGTACCTCCTTGGTTACTATTGGAAAAAGGTGCTACGGTTTTAGAGAACGGGAAAGGTTTACATGTGCTTAGCAAAGGGGTTTGTTTACTGGTCAGGGAAGCATTCTGTCCTGCCCAGGTCATGCACATGCAAAGGAAAGGCAGTTTAAGAGGAGGGGCAGGGATGTGGGGTATGGCAGGCAAGGAGGAGAAGCAGTGAGAGGATATGCAGGGGGGTTGTGTGTATTGTATCCTCTTCACTACTTCTCCTCCTTGCCTGACAATACACACATCCCTGCCCCTCCTCTTAACTGCCTTTCCTTTGCATGTGCATGACCTGGGCAGGACAGAATGCTTCCCTGACCAGTAAACAAACACCATTGCTAAGCACATGTAAACCAAACCCCGTTCTCTAAAAACCGTAGCACTTTGCCAATAGTAACCAAGGACATAAATCCTTAGATTTTTGGTCCCCACATTTTCAACTATAATCTTCATAGTGAGACAACCCCTTTAAATATCCTTGTGGAATTTCCAGATTTCCGTGCGGAACGGAAATCTATGAATTTCTGCTGTGTGAACAGGATCTTACCACTTAAAGGGAAAAAAACACAACAGCTTAGGTCAACCAGATGAGCCGCTGAGGTCAAGAATATCAGATGGACAAGCAACCCACTTTACCAGACTATAAAACCACCAATCAAGCAAAAAGCAGACTAAGGGTATGTTCACACGGCTGATTTTGACGCGGTTTTGGAACGGTTTTCGTAGCGTTTCCGCTCCCAAAACAGCATCAAAATAGCTTCCAAAATGCCCGAAATTAGTTTTCAGTGACCATGTAAACATTTTTGTATTTCACACACACTTTCACGTTCTAGGCCTTTTCTTTGGAAGCGGTTGTGGGCGCTGAAAAAGAAGCGTGGGTCAATTTTTTTAAAAGCTTTTCCCTGCGCAAAAACCCCATAGGAAAAAGGGAAGCTTTAAAGAGAACCTGTCCATAGGTTTTCCCCCCTTGGGGGAAACAACAAGAAGTGTCGACCTTTTTCCCAGCGCTTGTCTCTTTTTCTGAAAGAGCTGGGGTTTTCGTGATTTAAGCTCAAAACTGCATTTTTTAGCCCCAAGACATTTAGGTCAGTTTTTTTTATCAAACCCCGCCCCCCCTGAGGGTACCCCCCCCCACCCAACTGAAAAACCTATTACTTTAATAGGTAGAAAAATGAAAACTGTCAGGGCGGGGGACCTTTGGGGGGCGGGGCTAACACCCACCATGAATAAGATTTGAGGGTAAATGCTCTAAAAAAAATGCTGCACTTACAAAAAGGACAAACCTGGAAAAAGCAGGTGCACTAGCTTGTGTCCCTCAGCAAGGGGCCAAAACCTATGTGACAGGTTCCCTTTAAAAATTTGTCCCCTATGGTTTTACCACTGGGGGCGATCGTTTTAAAAATCTAATGCTTGCACAAGCAAGCATTAGGTTACAAAGAAGGGGGTTTCCCCCCTTCCTCCTAGCCAGAAAGTGGGGCAAACGGGGAAAAGGCAGCGTCAGACCCTTTACAAGGCTCGCCTGCCAGTTAGCCTGTCGGGACTCAGCGACTTTATCGCTTGATGTCCCAATCAGGCTGAAAAACGGTGTTAAACAGCACAGGCGGGCGATGTCGACCCCCCGTGCTGAGACCACCAGGTGTTAGCTGCGATTAGCTGTGAAACGGGATGACGCCGCGATCCCGTTTCAAAGCCGCTTACCGGCGCTATGACGCACTCATACGTCACAAGTCGGTAAGGGGTTAATTTGTATGGGTGAAAACAGTGTTGAAAACCTCTTCCAAAAACGCATCGAGAAATGCGTCTGAAACCTCTTCTGATGAGGCGTTTTAGGTGAGGTTTTGATGCTGTTTTGGGCGCTTAAAGATCAAGTGTCCAAATAAGCTGTGTGAACGTAGCCTAAGGCCGTGTTCACACGGCTTATTCCCGACGGATTTGTGAGCCGTATTGAGCTCACAAATCCGCCGTGAAAAAGGGGCGGGGGCGGGGCCGGAGCGCTGCGGGGGCGTCGCTCCCGGCCCCATAGACAATGCATTGTTTACGGCGCGTCCGTAAATAATTTTGCATGTCACTTTCCCCCCGCGGGGCGGATTTGCCGAGCGGGGAGAGCGACAGATTCCACTGTTCTCTATGAGAGCAGTGGATTACCGTAATGACAGGGACGGATTGGCGCCGTAAATGCAGCGCAAATCCGGCTGCAGAGTACGGCGCCAATCCGTTGCCCAAATAAGCCGTGTGAACGAGGGGCCCAAGGGCCTCTCACGAGCAAATTTTCCCTCAGAAATCAACGCGTATTAAGATTTTCAAAAACCGATTGCAAAACCACCCCCATAGACCACACCAGAATATACACACGACTACAACACGACTGCAGTTTAAAAAAAACAAAAAAAAAAAAAAACTGAGAACAAAACTCAATCTTCTGCCGTATTTCACCCGCAAAATTTACTACGGAAGTCAATGGGATGGCATGAAAAACCACCAGAGAGCTTTGTGTGCGAATTTTGGCCCGGATCTGCATCCAAAAACCCAATAGTGCTCGATGATGCAGAAACGACTGAAAAACCGAACCTGAAAACCTCATCAAAATCTGCCAAAAACATGTGGCAAAAAACAAAAACAGAGCGAAAAATCCTTGGGTTCTTGTGCAAAGAACTGTTCAAATACTCGGATGAAACTGTTTTAGGATTTAGAAGCCAAGGAGTATTTTGTGTGGATGTACCCTTGGGCCTCGTTCACACGGCTTATTTCTCCGCGGATTGGCGCCGTACTCCGTGCCGGATTTGCGCTGCGGTACGGCGCCAATCCGTCGGAGTAATTACGGTAATCCACTGCTCTCATAGAGAACAGTGGATTCCGTCGCTCCTCCCCGCTCGGCGAATCCGCCGCGGGGGGAGAAAGTGACATGCACATTATTTACGACGTTGTCTATGGTGCCGGGAGCGGCGCCCCCGCCGCGCTCCGGCCCCGCCCCTTATTCACGCCGGATTTGTGAGCACAATCCGGCTCACAAATCCGTCGGGAATAAGCCGTGTGAACATGGCCTTAAAGGGTATGTTCACACCGCTCCCCCCCGTGCTTTGATCAGCGCGACTCCCAAATCACCTGGCGTATTGCAGCGTGTACTGTACGCGCTGCAATTACACCATGTGAACATAGACAAACAGTGCAAATAAATAAAAATAAATCTCACTGTGTGGCTTCTGCAGGGATTTGAACCTAGGACACATGTTGGAAAGCAGAAGTGCTAACCACTCAGCTACTTTGTAGCTTCTCACAGGTCTTTGCACAAACAGGCCTTTGTTTGACTAGAGTGAACACACTGGTGAGAAAAGTATGGTGATGTCAAGGCTGCTGGGTAACATATGTAGTTCAAACAAAAATCACACACACCCCATTTTGAACACACTGAAAAACTGAAGCAGGACAAAACAGGCATGAAATGTCTGTGGTAAAACCCCTTTAAGGCTCACTTACAATCCAGGAATATCAGGAAAACATCAAAAATATACAAACTGCTTTATATTTGTTCCAACATAACTGATCAGGCATGAGAACATTATTGCGGCATTCACAATAGCCATCCCACAAACTTGTTTCCAAAAGTAACCCCCTGTACGGGGAACCCCCAAAATTCTTTTCCAAACCATTGTATGTTCAGACCATAGTCTACGAAAATAAAATCTTGAATAATCAAAAGAATTTTTAAGAAAATGGGCCCCACCTTTTCCCAAAGGAGCGCTTATCCGGGCCCCAAAAGTAAGAGCATACGGGCATGAAAATACGCCCTGTACGTAGAGAGGGTCGGGGACCCCAATCACTGCATGCCCCACTAATACATGTAAGGGTACAGGACATGAGTCCCCCCAATTACTGTAGAGGGGCTCTAGCCCCAACCCCTGCAGTCCTCACTAATAATGTAAAAGTACGGGAATGTGAAACGACTTACTTGAAGGGCTCCCAGCCCCAAATCATGCATGCACCTCCTAATAATGTAAGAGAGACAGGACATGTAGTCCCGAACTTACTGTAGAGGCGCTACTGACCCAATCCGCATGCCCCTCATAATACATTAAGGACAGAAAGGGAATGTGTCCGCCCCGTACTGAGAGAGGCGGAAAGACCCCAATACTGCATGACCCCCCTAATCAGAAGAGCAGTACAGGACAGTGAACCGCCCGTACTGAGAGGGCCCTATCCCCACCAACATGTGCCCCTCACAAATTTGGGGGGGTTTTTTAAAAGTAAAATTTCATGAAAATTTGGGTTGGATTTTCCCATTCAATACTGACTGCAGATTTTGGGGGCAGATTGTTCTGTCGACAAGACGACAAAAAAATGCGTGTCGTACCCGATTTTCAGTAAGGGTAGTCTGCAGGATAGCAAAACCTCGATTTTTGGCGTTTTTTTGGATTTTAAAACCCCCAAAAAAAAACAATATTTTGCGGCCCCATAGCCCCAAAAAAAAGCGGTTTTGTCTCCAACTCTTTTTTTTCGATCATCTTTTCGGCCCCGTATTATAAACTTTTGTATAAACGCCGCCGTTTTAGTTTTTTTTGCCGTTTCCCCCCACAATTTCAATTGTATTGGTGATGTTTTAAAAAAAAAAAAAAAAGAACCGCTGCGGTTTTTGTAAAAAAAAAAAAAAAAAAAAAAAATGCAAAAACTGCGATCCTGTATTAAAAAACAAACAAACGGTCTATTTTGGTAGTTTTTTGTCCGATGCAGTGTAGACACAGCCTTAGGGCACATCCACACAACATATGTCAAAATACCCATTGGAAATTTGAATCCAAAAAGGGTCATCCTACAACTTTTGGGCTCTTTTTTTTAAAGTAATTCCCCCTTTTTAATTACAGTCCAAAAAAAAGGGGCCCATTCATCTTATGGGTTTTTTGGGAAACGGATTCTTCATGAAAAATTGGGGACGGTGTTTTGGCCTAAAATCCAGCGGATTATTGAAGTTGTATTTTTAATTCAGATCTATGGGGAGGGTTTAGCTACGTTCACACGGCTGAATTTGATACTGTTTTCAGATTGTTTCCTCGCCGAAAGCAGCGTTAAAAAAAAGCCTCCAAGAACCCCCATAGTTCATTTTCATTGATTCCTATGTAAAGCAGCGTTTTAGTTCACACACGACAAGGTTTTTATGCGCTTTTTTGGATGCTGAAAAATAAGATTTATCTCAATTCTTGAAGCATTTTCAATGCTAAAATCCCCATAGGATTTAATGGAGAGCTGCAAAACTTCATCCAAAACCTCAGCGCATTTTGTGCCCCGATTATTAATTTGTATGAATGTTTCAGATAGAAAACAGTCCTGAAAAACCGCGTCCGGAAAGGCGCTTTACAGACGAGGTTGGCCTGAAATTAATCAGCCGTGGTAACGACCCTTACGTCGATTTTTTTAAAACCTGATTAATCCCGGGGGAAAAAAAAAAAAAACGGACTGTAAATCATCGCCCTTTTTTCGGTATGACACCGGCTGATTTACGCTTTTTTGAAAGCGGTTTTTGGAGCGTTTTTAGCCCCAAACAGCATCAAAATCACCTGAAACGCGCTTCTTCGAAGAGGTTTTAGACAAATTTCTCACGCTTTTTGGGCGATTAATAGGTTTAAAAACGCGCCCCGAAAGCCCTAAAAAACCCGCTTCAAGAATTTTAATGAACTTCTTTTCAGCGCCCAAAAAAGCTTCCCAAAAAAGCGCGTAAAAACGTGAGAAAAAAAAGGGGGTTTAACTACAGCGCTGTTTTACATAGGAATGAATTAAATGAACTGGGGGACGTTTTGGATGTTGGTTTGGGTGTGGAAACGCTCCGAAGACCACGTCCAAAACAGCATCCAAATAAGCCGTGTGAACAAACCCTTAGGTTTAATAGGATATCTGGCGAGATTATTTTGCCAAGAATCAGAGGGTGAACAAACCTCTTTAATCTACACTTCACTGGCCTAGCAATGCCTTCTGAGGTCAGAAGGGGGGAGTATTCCTCCTTAGGGAGAGCCACCAAGAATTGGTTGGTGTGAGGATTTTTTTGCCTTCCACACCTCACTGGCTTTTTTGTAAAAAAATAAAGGCTTATGGTTAAGATTTGAAGAGCTCTACAGCGTCATCTATTGGATGTAGCTATCCTCAATTCACATGCAACATCCAATAGATATAACATGCGAATTGAGGATAGCTACACCCAATAGATGTAACATGCGAATTGAGGATAGCTCCACCCAATAGATGTAACAGGTGAATTGAGGATAGCTCCATCCCATAGATGTAACATGTGAATTGAGTATAGCTCCACCCAATAGATGCAACATGTGAATTGAGTATAGCTCCAACCCAATGATGCCATGTGAATTTTAGGATTGCTCCACCCAAAGATGTGACATTGCGAATTGGGATAGCCCACCCAATAGATGCGACATGTGAATTGAGGATAGCTCCACCCAATAGATGCGACATGTGAATTGAGGAGAGCTCCACCCAATAGATGTGACTTTGCAAATTGAGGATAGTCCACCCAATAATGCGACTATTGCGAATTTGAGGATAGCTCCAACCCAAAGATGTAAATGTGAATTGTGGTGAGCTCCACCCAATAGATGTGACTGTTTAATTGAAGATTATTTTCACCCAATAGATGTGAACATTGAATTGAGGATAGCTCCACCCAATAGATGCAACATGTGAATTGAGTATAGCTCCACCCAATAGATGCAACATGTGAATTGAGGATAGCTCCACCCAATAGATGCAACATGTGAATTGAGGATAGCTCCAACCCAAAAGGGTGTAACATTTTGAATTGAGGAAG